>JAEPRB010000166.1:0-89886 GCA_016758965.1 Circinella minor
TAAGTACTTGTTTCTTTTGTTTCTGGTTAACATGAAAAAAATTCATGCTGTGCACTGACTTCAGTTTTTTTTATGTGAATTATATTTTTTTTATGACGTAATTTTTTCTGATAAATAAAGAACCCCACTGTCCCTCCCAATTTTATTTTAAGTATTATAGCAATAATAATATCGGTATTTTTTTAAAAAAAAAGTACAGATGAAGAGCATAAACGGTATATAACTTATTTTTGCGAAAGCTCGTTACCAATCTTATAATTTAAAATTTTGTTCCAATCCATTTTGTTTCGAGTCAATGGTAACGCTCTACGAAGGCCTTTGAAAGTGTTCTCAGCCAAATCACCATAACTGTTGTTAATGGATGAATGATAACGCTTGTCAAAATCTGCAACTTCCTTTAATACAGTAGCTACAGTCTTGGTAAAATCCTTTTTATATATAAACATCAGAAATAAAATAAAATAAATATGTCATTAAACTTGGTAAAAATACATGCTAAATAAAAAAGTCAATTTTTTTCCTTACATCAGTAACAGTTACTTTAGTTTCATAATTTTTATCTGCATTTAACTGTACATTTCCATCTTCATAATAATGCACATTTATCTTGGTAGCACCTTTCAGTTCACCAGTTTGGGTATCAAGAGTCCATGTTGCTAACCATCTACCATTCCTTTTTTTTTTGTCGAATGTTTATATAAATAACATATCAGCAAACAAAAAAAAGAATTTCAATTTGAATTAATTTGATACTAACCAAAAGTTACCAGGATTATATTTGTTATCCACAATAGCGATTGCTATTTGATTTTCTGTAGGTGCATATACAGTACAGACACCTTCAGGATAATGGTCATTAACATAAGCGAATGCTTTCTTTTCAATTGCTTCACTAAAAAAAAAGAGGTAGTTGGTTTCAGTTTATGTTCTCTGAAAACACATATAGAAATAAATTTATATTCATATATGATTAGTATTATTACCGAAGTGGTTCAATCGATGCATGAGCTTCATGTGGTTGTAATTCTGACGCAGCCTAAATTATAATATCATTAAAATTATACTTATTAACCTTTGAGTTTTATTATCATCTTCCATATTTTTTTGATAGATATGCTATTGTTGTACAGTACCAAGCGCATATGATCAAATTTGAATGATTGCTTAGATCTCGGATCAACGTATCGTTCCTCTTCAACTTTACCATGATTGGATACAATAACCTATTTTTTTTGTATTAGGCAGCCAGTTTTTATTATTATGTCCAATCACTTTTTATGAAATCAGTAAAATAAATAAATATACCTCATAATCTAACTCAGGTAAAGTAACTGTAATCAGTTGTTCAGTATTGTATTGTTCTAAAGCTTGTAAAATACCATCTTGAAGCGCTTCATCATTATCGACTAAGGAACGTACATCTATTTAAAAAGTTTAAAAGAATCGGTCTTTTTATTAATAAAAAGATTGATGACAATTAAATAAAATTAAAAATAAATTAGCAAGAATATACCATTAAATACATCATTAACTTCACCAGGAGGACTAGATAATAAAAAGTTTGAAGCGATTTTCACCTTGTCTTCAATAGATGTGGACATTTTTCAGGGTCGATATAAAAAAGCAATGAATGGGTAAAAAGGTTTCTTTTTTGCTTAGCGGAGGGTTAAATGGAAGTTTTTCTTTTCAAGTTTGTGTCAGCTATTTTTCTATGCAAATATTAATAGTTTTTTAGATATTCAAGTTATTATATTATAAATAGAGAAATTAAAATTTGTGATTGCATCAAATATATATATTATACATTAATCTCAAAAGTATTAAATACATAAAGTTAACTATTTTTTCCTATGTATTTTTTTTTATATTAAATTTAATTCGCTCCATCCTTTTTTGTTTCATTTAAACGAAAGTTTTATTCATGTCTTTCGGCATAATCGGTCCGAATGGGAATCCTTTGGCTATGAAAAAAGTGAGTGCGTACTCCATATTTGCATTTTCATAACCAGATAAGAATACTTTCTTGTGTGAGTGTACAACTCAACCTGTCACTCATTAACTCATTTTAGTATGTCTACATGTAAAATAAAATAAAATATACACTCATTGCTAAATATATATATATATATATATTGAAAGTTCTGACAATGTCTCTATATAGTGAAAAGTAATAATATTGTTACGACTAATAGCTTGGCACGCCAAGATGCTGACCATTGCCAAGGGACAGGAGGTCAGGTTAATAGCCAACAAAAAGGAGGAGTATCACATAATAACAACACAACAATAACAACACAAGGCCCTAAAATAACTTTACGTAGACCTGCTCCTTTACAACGAGAAATGTCCATTGAATGTCCTGAACCAACAAGAACTACTACGAATGTAACTCAAAAGCAGTATGTTTTTTTTTATCTTTTCTAATCCTCTCTTTCTCTTTATATATGACTTTTTTATACAAATATTCACATATTCACATATTCACATATTCACATATTCACTAACAAACCAGTAACTCAAGAAAATCAACCACTTTAGAGCTAGACAATGATGATAATAAGAGCAACAACGAAGATGAAGAAGATGATGATTACCGGTCTTATGATAAAAAAATGACTTCTACAGATAAAGTTCAACAATTATTTGATTTTTCATCAGACGAACAACTTATTGAAGGTACTTTAAAAAAAAGATTGTTCTTTTAATTGTTGTAGGTTATAAAGAAAAAGCCAACTAATTTCTTGATATATCATTGAATTTTATCATTGGGTTCTATTCTTGAAGAATATCCATGTTATTTATTAAAATTGGTAACCTTACCTGGATGGTTATATATTACAAACAAGAGTCTTTGTTTTTATGCTGCATTACCTGAAAAAAATGTAATTACTATGAGTATAGTAGCAATAGCAATTATTTATTACTTTATAATCTCAATAACAAAAAAAAAAAAATTCTAACCTATTTTATTTATTTTGTTTACGTAACTATAACAAATTAGGATTATATTGAAAAAACGGGTTATTTATTTAAAAAAGTACACCGAACTTCACCATTATCATCTCGAAGTTATTTTCAATTGAAAAATCATGTACTGTCATGGTATAATTCAGCAGAAGATAAATATGAGCCTATAGATAGTATTGATCTCAAACATATTATTGACGTTCAAGATTCATCTGTTCGAAAGTTTGGATTTCAGATTGTTGGAGAGAAACGTCATTGGATACTTGCAGCAGATTCTGAAGTTTCCCAAAAAGAATGGTTAGTTTATATGCATGATGTATAAAATATTATTTAATTTATTTATTTTCTGGAGACTTTTACCACTGTTAGGATGGATGAACTACGACGTGCCATATTTATAGCTCATAATTCTGGTAATAGTGTCCGTATTATATTACCATTCCCTCGAATTTCTAATATCAGTAGAAATTTTGCTTTCAAGTTTGCTCAATATATTCGAATTAAATTAAGCCATATGAATAATTTAAATAATTTAGATGATGAGGTTAGTTTGTTTCTTTATTTATTTATGCATGACATCTAAAATAGGAGGAAAGAAGAGTGAAATATCATATACATAATTCTAAATTTCCCTACAAATAATATAGTATTATTTTGCATTCTTTCCAGATATTGATAAGACTTATCAACAAATTGAAGAATTATGGAATTCAAAGCAACAACAGCAAAAGAAGATGGAGATAGTGGAAGTAAAATCTGAACAACAAAAAGAGGAAGTAAAAAGAACTTTAATGGACTCAATAACAAATCCTGGTTTTTCTAGTCAAGATAATCTATTCAATAATACATCTGGAATGTCTGCGGCAATGTTTATTGGCGCACTTACAAATCCTGCATCATTGTTAGCAAACTACTATAATAACAATAATAGCAACAAACAACAACAACAATATCGATCTATAAACAGTGATGCTGATGCTGATTTAGCATCAAGTAGACGTTCAACATTTAGTTCAACTTATGAAACACCAACAGACAATAAAAATGATACGGCACAGACACCCGTGAATGCTACACCATCTGCCAATTCTTCTAATAATAATAATAATAATAATAATCGAAATCAACAACGTAATTCATGGCCCTTTGGGTGGCTTTCATCGCCTCCGTTATCACCTACTATGGATTCTTCCTCTCAACAACAACAACAACAACACCAGACAACACCAGAATTATCATTGCCAGGTATAGCGCCAAACGATGTTACAACAACATCAATATCACAGCAACAAAAAGGTAAGCTGTTAAGAAAAGGAAAATGGACTATATTGGTTCACTTTTTTTAATTGTTTTACACTGAGACGCTTCTACTAATTAAAAAACAAAAACTAGATAATACCAAAAATAACAATAGTAGTGTAAAACCATTAGAACCCGTTTCAAAGAAAAAAGGTCGTTTCAGAAGTTCTTCAGCAGCATCTATAAAGCAAATTGCACGTAATACCTTAGGATTACCTACTACGTCTAATCATACATGGAACAAAGAACAGCAGAAGCAAAAAGCACTAGATTCAACTTTCATTAGCCCTCATACCAATAGCAACACTAATGCTACTAGTATTATTACTGATGCAGAAAACAAATTATCATCACTTTCAGTGAAAACGCGACATTTTCGGTCAAGTAGCTTGGGTGGAGGATTAAAAAGACATATTAAAACACCATCCAATTCAGACTTAAATGCTTTAATATTAGGACCAACAATGGCAATATATAATTCAATCCCAAGACAACAGCAACAGCTTCAAGCGTCATGGATTACCCCTACTTATCGTGATATATTACAGCAAACATCGACGCCATCAAAAACCACTACTCAAATAAATGATATGGATGAGTCACAACAAGCACTGGCTGATCAGAAATTACGTAAAACGTTTCCCATGCTTGGAGAAAATGAACAAGTAATTGGAGGTAAATAAGTTACTAAGTAAAGGTCTATTAGTCTGGTTTATAATGCTACTATAACAGTAACCACCAAACAAAACAAAGCGAAACAAAGATAAAGCTCATTTAATACTTATGTATTTCTTATATTTCTTTATTCATTTTTAGCATTTAGTACAGCATTATGGAAAACTTTACCTTATTATGGTCGTTTATTGTACTCGCTAAATTATATCTGTTTCTATTCCAAGGTGCTTGCGGGACGTCAAAAGGTTGTTTTACATATACATACTATTATCATTATATTAATATGTGTAAAATAGTAAACTTTCAACATTGATTCACTTATTAAACTTTTTTTATTAGCTTGTAATTCCAATTACAGATATTACCTCAGTAAGAAGAATAAAAAGTCGTGGATATTATTTCCTTCATAGTATTGGATTGATTACTCAGAATATGCAAGAAGAGGTAATAAATTTTAAATATTTTGCAGTAATAAGCTACAGTAGGGTTTATTATTAATGTATAATCGATTGCTTTTACTTCTTAAATTGCTCATATACTATTACTGTTATTACAGATTTACCTGGAGTTTTCATCAGTAGATATAAGGGATTCTTGTTATGCGCTTTTATATATCCTTATAAATGAGGCAAAAGCAGATGACGAAATGTAAGTTTAGTACAACGTAATACTATTATCATCAGATGTAAACATTGCATAGATCATTGCCATGGGCTAGTGGACCGATTTACTGATATCACTTATATATATATATATAATTTCTTGTTTGTTCTGTTTGTTTATAGTAAAGATTATTCTCGATCTAACAAAATGAGTGATATTCTAGCAACATCAACAGAGCATGTTATGCCACCACTAGGATATAGTAAGTTCTCCTCTATTATTCTCAATAGCCATTAGTAAATATAAAGCAATCTTTTTTTTAACTCAAACGGATATGAAAGCAATGACAACAATAAAGAGTTTCTTTAGTAATAGTTTGAATATAAATATTTATTTAGATGGACCGCCTTTGCTATCTAATACTTCAAAGAACGATTCTTTTAATAAGCCTTTGTTACCAAAATCTAATATGCATATCACATGCTTAACCATTGGATCACGAGGTGATGTTCAACCTTATATTGCATTATGTAAAGAATTACAAACGGAAGGACATCGTTGTCGAATTGCATCTCACAGTGAATATCAACCTTGGGTAGAAGATCATGGGATTGAGTTTCGTTCAATCGGAGGTGATCCTGGCGAATTAATGGTATAAAAAAAGACTTTTTCTTATTCCAATAGATGTTATTTGTATATACTTATTGTAATTCTTTAATTAAAAATAGAAATTATGTGTCGATAATGGATTTCTTTCTTATTCTTTCGTGAAAGATGGATCAAAATTTGTAAGTTTTCTCATTATTATTACTTGAATAGATTTTACTATTAACTTTTTATCAATTCACACCATGTTAACAATTACTTTTTTATTGCTGTATATGAATGTATATATATAGTTTTATACCTGGTTTGATGAATTATTGGCTACAGCTTGGGAAGCATGTCAAGGCACGGACCTACTTATAGAAAGCCCAAGCGCTATGGTCGGCGTACATATGGCTGAAAAATTAGGTATATATCGATTGTAACGTGTATATGTGGGCGCTAAAGAAGAAGATAAGTAATTAGATAAACACTTTTATGTTTTTACGTATTAATAAAGCATTTTTTTTCTTTCTTCTTTCTTTTACAGAGATACCCTATTTTAGATCGATGCCCTTTCCATGGACTCGTACAACCCGATTCCCGCATCCTTTTGCAGTACAAAACTATACATCTGGGCGACTTCTTTATAATGACATGACTTATGTTATGATTGATATTGCACTATGGGCCGGTACTTCAAAAGCAATCAATCGGTTCCGTCGTAAAAAATTAGGTCTCCCACATACAACAAGAGAGAAACTTGAGTTATGGGGCGTACCTCATATATACTCGTTTAGCCCTTCTGTTGTGGCAATGCCTCCTGATTGGGCCGATTTTATTCATTGCACTGGGTATTGGTTTTTGGATAATCCGAATACTTCTTGGAAACCAAGTACAGAATTGTTACAATTTTTAGGAAACACTTCGCCTTCAACACAACAAAAAGATGAGGAGAAAAAACCTATTGTTTATATTGGTTTTGGATCCATTATTGTACCTGATCCAAACGCTATGAGCATTGTAATTGTTGAAGCAGTCAAACAAGCCAACGTACGTGCCATTGTTTGCAAGGGTTGGTCATCGCGACGTAATGACAATGATAATCAGCAAGGACAACAAGAAGATGATGATAAAATTGCAACTGCTATTCTTCAAGGCCATCCTGATATATTGAGTTTGGATTCGGTACCACATGATTGGTTATTCCCACAAATTCAAGGTGTTGTACATCATGGAGGTGCAGGTACTACTGCTGCAGGATTAAGAGCTGGGTTGCCTACGGTAATAAAACCGTTTTTCGGTGATCAACGATTTTGGGGCCAACGAATCGAAGAACTAGGTGTAGGAATATGTATACCCAAATTGACAACAGATAAGTTAACGGAAGCTTTGATTGAAATTACACATAATTTGGTGACGATTAGTAAAGCAAAAGCTTTGGGAGCTACGATTCAAGAGGTAATTTTTTTGTGTGTAATATATAGAAAAAATATCATTTCCAATTTATATATATTTTGTTATGATGAATCATTAGGAGAACGGATTGAAAAAGGCAGTAGAATGCATTTATCGTGATATTCATCTCGCAAAACGAGGGAAGGAATAACAAATTAGTCATATATCGTAATTTTTTGAAAATAAACAAAAATATACGATTTTATATATAAATATATTATACAATTAAAAATAAAATAAAATAAAATGAGATAGTGTTGTTTTTAAAGACAAGGTAGGGGGTATGTATGATGTATGATGTAGTGTAATGTTGTATCAAAGATTTCTATGTAATAACTGATAATTATATTAAAGGTTGATCTTGAACAAGTTGTTGTTGTTGCTCTTCATTATTATCTTCGTCATCATCCTTTTCAAAAAACCAATCAACTTGTTGAATAATGGCTTCAATTACTTTACTTTGAAGATCGGTTTGCATAATACCACTTAGATCATCCGCAGGAGGTCGCAATAATCCTTGCGAAAATATTAAAGCCAAATTGGATGGTTCCATTTTGTTGATATCGGAATAATCAGCTACTCGACTTAAGTGACGCATTAAATATTCAAGTACCATAAAGTTGGTCTTGGGAAGAACATGAATGGTTGCCTTTATCCTATACATACGTTCATCATATTCCTCTTCTCCTATATAATAATAATAATAATAATGATTATTATTGTTAATAGTTAATAATTAATGTATAACCATGAATTGCATAAAACGAAAGAAAGAGAAAGGTTACATACTTGCAGCATCAATAAACCAATCATAATATTCAAAAGTCATTAATGGATTTTTGAGTTCTCGAAAATAAAGTTTTAGTAATCCAGTGACGGCATTAATATCTGTATCTTCAAAAGAAATAGATTCACCTAATAATATATAATTTATTATTAGTAGGATGATTTATGACTTTTTCACTTTCACGCACTAACTTGATGATAAAAACAACCTATATATATGCTACATACCACGATTAAAAGCTGCCCGGTATCGCTGAATGCTTGAAGCAGGACCTGATAATCGATAAATTCCAACCGAGTTTAATCCTCTTGCTTCTACTTCTTCTATACACATTTGTACTACTCGAGGTAAATCACCATCTTTTTCCATTGTCAAAAATCCTCCAAACAATCCATTTCCTAAAGGTTGCTGTTGCGTGATATTATTTTCAGCAATAGCTTGTGGTGGTAATTTGTCAGTAGTTCGACCATGAGGTTTTCCAAACCAATTTCCAATCTTTTTGTTACTAGGTCGACCTTTTTCATCCGTTCCTGTTGTTGGTTCATGCTTATAACGGTTTCGCCAGTCTCTATCATCTAATTCTAAATAATAATAAGAAATATAAGCTTAGTTTTTATTTTCCTTTTGCCAATACTACCAGTTTTCTTTTGTTTTACCTTTCTTCTTTGACATTTTGCGATTTACTTTCATTTGCTCAGAATCTGATGTCAATTTTCTTAATAATCGCATTATATCTACGTATACACAAGCGTGTTTTTTTTTAAAAAAAAAATTAGATACTTTTACTACTACTACCAATTATATTATATAATAACATGATAATCCATATAACATACCGCTTTCCTACATATGTATATTTGCCAAAAAAAATTAGTTTTCGTTTTATAGTAGTAGTAGTAGTAGTAACAGTTAATGATACTCTACCCTTTTTTATCTACCCTAGAGCTTTACCTCATTATGTCCTTCTTTACGTGCGATAAGTTCCCGCATAATAGCATCAAGCCACGCTGATAATTCTTTATCATTTGATGTTTGAACATAGATAGTTACTTTTCTTGGTGTATTAATAAGAAAAGAATGTTTTCGTTTTGTGTCTCCTTTTGCAGCCGGTTCAATTCGACAATTATCAAGATCAAAACATCCAATAGGTGTCAATGGTTTACTGTATTTCTAAATTAATAATATCATGAAAGACCAAATTGATGATAATGATAACGATATTGATGGTTCGTATTATTAGAATTTGTAATTTTTTATTAATAAAAAAATTATAGGTTTTTTTTACCTTTGTTTTAGAATAATTATCTTTATAAAGAATAAGAAATCCATTGGAAAGAACACCATAATATATTTTCCATGAACTAAGCTTTCCTCCACCATTATCTTTTTCAGCTGTCATTTTCATTTGAATAAAACTTTGTTGACGAATCCAATCGGGTTGAAGTTGATCAAGTTGCTAAAAAGAGTAATTTAATTTTGCATTAATAATAAACTGAGCAAAGAAAAATATTATTCACGTTGTTTATATACTAATTAATCCTTACCAATTGTTTTAACTCAAAAGGATTCAGTCTTTGAAGTCCAGTTTCTAAAGATTCTACCTCTTCATTATTATCATTATGTTGTGGGGGTGGTAAAATTGGATGTTGTTGATGATGATGATGATGATGCTGTGGTACATTAACAGAGGAAGAAGGTGGTTGTGATGATAATGTCATTGTATTATGTAACTGTGTTGCCAAGTTATCATTTTCTTCATAAATAGTAGGCTTATCCCAACGTGATTCACCCGTGTGTTCATTGAAATAATAAATTATACCTTGATCGTCTGTATAGTATAACAATAAGCTTTAATATTTTTTTTTCTCTCCTACTATATTCTATAATATTATAAAACTAACCATATGCGTTTTTCCACCCCCCGGGTAATATATTATTATCATTATTGTTGTCATTATGATTATCTTTATTATTGCTGTCATGGATACTATCATTTATTAATGGGGTTTCGCTCGGACCAGCCGGGATATTAATATTATTATCGTTGCTACTATGTCTTCGTGGAGGTAACTTTGGTTGTCGTTGTTGTTGTTGTTGACTATCGTCTCTTTGTTGTTCTTGAAAACTATTTTCATGTTCAGGAACAACATTTTTATTAGATGATGTTGATGATTCCGTAAGAATGTCATTTACTACAGCTCGTTGTTGTCCATTATCTAATATATATATATATATATATATATATAATATATATTTATTTAGAAGTTTGAATTCACTTCCCCACTTTTTTTTTCTTCCAGATTTTAATATGCATTATATTACCTAACGTATTATTTTCAACTTCAAGTCGAATTCTGTTGGCAGGAAAAAAACCAATTTCGTCGTTTAGTTCACCTATTAAATATATATTATTTGAATTGGTTTTCATGATATCTTGTTTTTTTTTTTTGCAACCCTCACTCTCTCATTAACTACTATAGGCGTTTTGACAGAGAGTAAAAAAAAGAAAGAGAGTATTACCTTCCCACCTAAATAAATAAGTTTTATTCAATAATAAGCATTAGTCAAATTGTAAAAAATAATACATGTTAAAGCAAAAACCATTATATAAGAAAGGGAGGTGGCACTAGTTGATAGTTTTTCTTACCAATCGTCATTATGCTTCTCGAGTAACTTTATTTTATCACCTTGTTTAAAGGATAATTCGAATTCACCTTCAGCAACATAATCCCACACAGCAATAAGATACTGAACCATCGTATAGAGAAGGTTTATTTAGTTGTCTTAGAAAAGTAAAGGAAATAAAAGTAAAAAAAAAAAAAAAAAGAGTTTAGAGGTTCTACTCGTTTTGGATTCAATCTCATTCTTACATTTTTGAGTGCTTTACCTAAAATTTCTTGTACCACCTTCAAAAATCGTGGTGCCTCTCTTTTCTTTCTTCTGTCTGCTTATGAAACCCGGGGCTCCTATGATACTATATAGCTTACATGTATACTCCTATAAGTTATATATATATACATCTATACTTACTTACTCCCTCTTTTTTTTTCTCTCTTTTTTTATGATTAAATAACTAGCAATAATAATAATCACTTTTACCCTCTTTTTATTCTTTAAAAGACTATCTATTATCTTCTTTACTGCGTGCGAGCTGTCGGCGTTCCGGTAATAAATCAAAACGATTTTCATTTCGCTCCGCCCTTTCATGTTACTCAAATATAGACAAGACACACACATCATTAAATATTTTTTTTCGAGTGTAGTTGTTTTTACTTTTACTCTTTATAGACTTGCTTTTTTTTTCTTTTTTGTTGTTAGTTAGTTGCTTGGTATGTGCGATTAGTATTATTTAGCGAATAACAATAACAAAAATAACAACAACAAAAAAAACGAAAATCAACACCACTACCCTATTTCGTCAGTAACCTCTACCTCCTCCTTCCAACTTTATATTCTACATTCATCATCTCTTTCAAAAAAAATAATCTTTAAAACCATCATTCAAAGGGTGGAATCAAAGAGCTGGTGGAAGGAAGGTCCTTAATTAATTACCATTATATATTGCAAACTATACCAACTTACAATTACTTTATAATTCAACCTAAACTCGATATCAACAAAAATACATTATTCAATTCTGTCATGTTTCGATCATTCAACTTACAACCATTATTATTATCACTATTAATATTATTACAACAACATAGTTATACTGATGCCATAGATCTACCTAACGTACGACTTGATGCTGTAGGTCAACTCGGCTTTGCAGGAGACTATGCAGGTATATCACCTTTTAAAAATAATAAACAATTCGAATCAATATATGATCCTGGTGCTATCTTATTACACAACAACAATACCTATGAACTGTTGGGTACTGCTTCTGATGGTGATATTTTTACAACATGTCTTGTACCAACATCAACGACAAATTCTTTAAATTCGTATGATTTATATATTGGTGGTTCATTTACAACATTAAATAATACATTGATGAATCGTATTGCACGTTATAATCAAATCAGTCAAACATTTGATACATTAGGTCAAGGTCTAGATGGTGCTGTTTATGCACTTTATTGTGATTCAGATACAGTCTATGTTGGTGGTGATTTTACTGTACCTATTGGTATATCGAATGATACCTTGACATCGTTTGGTGGACATGCAGCTGTCTGGCATATAAACAATCAAACTTGGGGTTCTGTACCTTGGAAAGGTTTTAATGGACCTGTTTATACAATTACTCGTAACGCATTGATGAATACAATTTTATTTGGAGGTCGATTTGAAGCTACAGGTGATGGACAATATTTTAATGCTATTTCAAGTCAACCTGTTAATATGAATGCACCTACTGTAAATATCAGAGTTTTTTTTATTAACATATTGATATTTTTATAAACCATTGTTTATCATGCATATATAATTTAACTCATTATAATATTTTTTTATTTTAATCAGCAAGTTTCATCAGGAAATGGTGCATTAACAGGAAACTTTAGTGATCCAAATAATGCTATTTGTCAATCAAATAATGATAACCAATCACCATGGTTATTACAAGATGGAGTTCCAGGTTATTGGGATGCTAGTTTTGGATATCCCATTCAGCCTTCAATGTTTCGTATATCAAATGTAAAAGAACCAAATCATGGCACAAAATCTTTCAGGTAAAGAAACAAAATAAACGAAAGCGAAAAAAAAAACACTTTTAACTTTTTATATTATACTCAAACTGAAAATATAATTGATATTAGTATCATTGCATTAGGAACGAATGAATATTTTGAATTATCTTATATTGATCCAACAACACAACAAGTAACAACATGCACTACAGATTGTGAACTTTCAAATGATCCAAATATTGAATATCAAGATTTTACTGTATTAAATTCAGAAATTGCATCATCAGGCATTCGTATTCAAATTGATTCTTGGTATGGTCAAGGTGGTGGTTTAAGTAATGTTCAAGTATTTCAATCAGGTTAGTAGTAACTTCTATTTTTAAATTCTTGTAAGATATATATTATAATTATATATTGATGACTTTTTTTTTTAGATATTGCTGTATATGCACATACAGGTGCTTCAGGTAGTAACATAAATTCTTGTGGATCTACTCCATCTGCATCGTCCAGTACAATCGGGAATTGGGAAGAACGATTTGTATATGGAGCATATCAAAATTTCATGACAACTACGTTTCCTGCTTCAGAATTAGCTACATCCAATGCCTCGGTTACTTATTCACCGTAAGTTCAAATAGTGTCACACAGGAGTCTATTTCTTTTAGGAAATAAACCGAGTTATAATGAAGCACAATTAAATAAATAAATTTATTTATTTATTAGATATATACCGGTCCAGGGTCAATATTCCGTTTACGCAACTACACCAGGCTGCGTAGGTAGTAGCACGTGTAATGAACGAACTCAAGTGGATTTAACTTTGCAATTAACACCAGGTGGTCAACCAACAATAATTACCATTGATCAAAATAATTATGAAGATATGAGTACTTTGATTTATAATGGATTTGTTCCTGCATCCAATAGTGCATTTCAACCAACAATCACGTTATCTGTAGCACGTAATGCAACTGCTTCTGGTAGTACAGTTAGTATTGTTGCAAATTCAATTCAATTCATTCGTAATGGTACCAATGCAATACTTGTCAGTATTTTGGAATATAGTCCATCAAATTTTACACAAAATATTACTCCTGCTTGGAAACCACTGGCTGGTACTTTATTTCTTTTTTTCTTCGTAAAATGAAATAAGTCTTTCTTTTTTCTTTAATACTAATCAAGTACACTAATTTACCTTTTTTAAAAATAAATACATAGAACAATTGCCACCTGGGTCTATTGTACGATCTATTGATGCATCTATTGGAAATATTTTATATATTGGTGGACAATTTTCCGGTTTAAATAGTACCTATCGAGGCGTTGTTTCTTATGATTATAGTCAAAGCAATAATGGTGGGGGTGCCTTAGTTCCATTAAATGGTGGCGTTAATGGCACAGTCTATGATTTGTCATTAATTAGATCATGTGAGTGTATAATGTATTTGTACCTTGCGCATGAATATTTCTCTTTTTTTTTATCTAACAAACAAACAAATAATTAGCTTTATTTGTTGCTGGGGCATTCAATGGAACACTTACAAATTCATCAAGATTATTTAATAATCTTGCTCAATTCGATACAACTTCATCAACGTGGAGTACTATAGGAATGGTAAGTAAAATAAATACATTTAGATAATTATATACTGACAAGTAAACAAACAAACAAAACAAATATGCAGGGTGTTGACGGTCCAGCTACCAAGGTTGTGCGATCAGCTGATAATTCAACGATTACCTTTTCTGGTAATTTCACTCACATTTTACATCAACAAGAATTCACTACTACTGCAACAGATCATAATACACCATCCTTTGGAAATGCTATTTGGAATGTTACTGGAAATCAATGGGCCCAACCTAAATCATTATTGGTTGGTCAGTTGATATCTTCTCATTCTATGAATGAAACCACAGAAATCCTTGCTGGTGGTATTTATGGAGCACAAACCTATCGTGCTGATAATGCTGCTGTTATGGATTCCCATCAAATCTGGTCACCTTATGTTTTTCCTTTTCCTCCGTCAGCAAATAATAATATTCATACAGGTGTCTTCTGGCATAATGTTACATCGGATGGTCAAAATAAGACGGTTGTTATTATTGGTGGTGGTCCATTTACAATCAACAACAATAATCAAAATATAACTATTGCATTATATCAAGACGGTCAATGGCAAGGATTAGGTGATTTGCAAGGACAAGTATATTCACTTTATATTTTGAAAGACACTCTTTATATTGGTGGACAATTTCAAGGCACTATTGGTAAAATACAAGTGACAAGTTTTGCCATTTATGATCTTAAACAACAACAAGCACAGGATGTTGGTAGTGTTTATGGAACTCAGCAAGGTGGTTCTCCTGGTACAGTGAATGTGATACAATCACAACCTGATGGAAATGCCATTTTTATTGGTGGTGATTTTACTTTTGTTGGATCATCATTGCATTGTTCTTCCGTTTGTAAATTAGATACTCAAACACGACAATGGAATGAAGTGGCTCCTGGTATGACTGGCCAAGTACATGATATTGCGGTAGCGAATAATCAAATTACTGTTGTGGGTGATATCACTGTAGATAATAACCCAACATATGCTGCACAAGTATCACAAGATGATTCTTCATCATCAAGTAGTAGTTGGGTACCCATGTCTGCATCGGATACAGTGGCAGGAACACCCACAGCTGTTTTAAATGGTCCAAGTGATGTTATTGTAGCCGGCTCTAATGGATCAGGTGGATATCTTGGTACTTGGGATGGACACCAATTTTCGAATATGGGTAAAGAAAAAAAAATATTATATTACTGCGAACACACACAAAAGGATGGAGAATCCATTTTTTTATTTCCATTTCAAAATATATCTAAATTCATTTTTATTTTTTATGGAACAGCTAATTTGGGTCCCTCAAGTAATATTCGTCAAATGTTATTTATGCCGATTCAAGAATCTCCATCAGATGCTCGTTATCCACCTAATACTGACAATATGCTTCTCCTTGTTGGCCATTTAGAATTACAAGAACATGGTAATGTCAGCGCTGCATTGTTTGATGGGCATGATTGGTTCCCGTATATATTGTCAACAAAATATGATGGTACACCAGGTCAAATTCAACAAATATTCCATGAAACTCGTTGTTGTACAATAACAGATATCATTCGTAAGTATTCATTCATTGTGTATCTTCTCTTTCTTCTCTCTTCACTCTCCCCTCCCCATTTCGTCAAATTTAGAATACAAACATATACTGTTGGTGGTCGACAACATTCATGTAATAATATTAACAACAAATTATTATTGCTCGATTTTTTTTTAAAAATGTAATAGATCATTTACCTGTCCCAGCAGTCATTCTTATATCTATTGCTATATCTCTTGGTTTGATCTTTGTATTGGTAGGAGCTGGTTTATTAGCTCTTTTTGCCAAACGACGTAATAATGTCAAAGATGCACCAGAACCTATGCCACCTTATATCGCGGGTCAAAATCGACCTTCTAGTCTTGTTGCCATGTTGGATGCTGCACAAGCAGGTACACTAGGAGCAGGAGCGGCTGCCGCTATTGCTAGTGCTGGTACAGCCGCAACAGCAGGACCATCCAATGAAAAGACATTAGATCAACCAACATCACCATTACCTGATCCAAGTGGATCTCAAGTACCTTCTGCTACTATTACAGCTTTTGGAGCATTAATGGCAGCAGCAATAGGTAATACATCAGAAGAAGCAAGTGATGATAATCCACGACTCTATTATGCAAAATATCCATTTGATGCCAAAGAGTATGGTGAATTAGGATTTGATACAAATAATCCTATTGTTGTAACGGATACCAGTGATAATGTATGGTGGATGGGATATAAAGATGATGGTTCTGGGAACCCAATCTCTGGCTTGTTCCCTAGCAACTATGTAACAGAGTCCAAGCCTTCTTCTTAATTATAGATAATAATAAAGAAGAGGTTTCAGAGTATATATACCCCCCTTCTTTAATTTTTAGTAGTTTTTTTTTAGACAATTAACAATAACTTTTACTACATACTACAAAAAAAATGTCACGTACGCAAACACAAACACACACGGCCAAGACAACTCTTAATTTCTTTTTATTTTTTGGTTATCTTTATTATTATTAAATTTATTACTTTTTTTTCTTACCAAAAAAACCCATTTACTCTTTATATTTTATAGCTTCATTAAGCTTTCCCTACTTTTTTTTATATCTCTTATATCTTATTTTTATATAATATTAAAAGAATGAAGTTGAGGATTTTTTTCTTTAAGTCACCCGATTATATTACAGTCTTATTTAGTATAAAGAAAAAGTGATACGTACGTGGAACCGTGAGACCAGGCTATTACTTATCATCATCTAACAATGAGATACTGTACCAATGAAAAAAAAAAGCAAAAGAGAAGGAGGATGACGATAAGCATATATACTCTCATGTTCGTTCTAAATGCATGCATAGGAGCGGTCAAAAGTTCGGATTTTACCCATATACGGATTAAAGTTACTGTTTAGATGAGCTCCCATACATTATGTTATTATTCATCACTAAATCAAAAAAAAAAAAAAAAAAAAAGGTTTAAGGGTCATGATTAAAAAGTTGTCAGAACCCTGTTTTTTTCTTACTTTATTTTGGATCATGTACTACACAACAACGAAAACAAAAGTAAAAAAGAAAATTCTAGTAATCCAACCAAAATAAAAACCGATCGATACGTATAAGTTTTTGTTTCTTTTTTTTCACCTTCTCTCTCTCTCTCTCTCTCTTATTCCTTTATTATACCATGAAACCAAGTACTGCAGTAACTATTCTTCAAAATGCAAGTGAAATCAATATATTTCAAATCCCTCAATCTTATATAGTATGGATGACCAGAATGATTCGTCATCATCCAAAAACATTTGTTCTTTCATGTGGTCTCTTAACAATTACCTACAAGATCAGTAAAACTATTATAGTTCCATATCGATTATGGCATATCCCACGTGTAAATACTATTGGTTGGTTTTGGAGTAGTATGAAAGGAGAAAGTGCTGATGTACGTTCTGAAAAATTATTAATGTCTTTAATGACTGAACATGGATTATGTACAAAATATATGATGGGTCAATGGACTGTTACTATCGGAGACCCTATTTTACTTCAACAAATGCTCAAGGATTCAAAAACATTTCCTAAAGAAGTTAATGCATCGCTTGATCCTGTAAGTAGTTTTCTCTATTAAGTTTGAGTCAATAGTTTTATGAATTATGTTATTATTCGCTTTAGCTAATACGTATAATATTTATATAATAAAGGATTTGATCTTGACTAATCCTGAAGCAAATTTAGGAAATTCAGGATATACTGAATGGAGACGCCAAAGACGTGTAGCTAATCCGGTTTTTCGACGTGCTATGCCAGTTCATGTTTTTGGTAACATTGTTTCAACCATGTTTTCAGCAATAGATGCTGAAAATACAACTGATATCGATTTTGCTGATTATATGCGAAGGTAATTTTATATATGAAAAGAAAAATCTTGAAATATTAGGAAATATGTTCACTTGTTGGACAACATAATAAATTAATATCTAAGAAGATGTAATTATTAATAGCAGTAATATATTTTTATACTGTCTATATATGTATAAAGATATGCTTTAGACTGTCTGGGACTTGGTGTATTTGTACGTTTCTTTTTTGTAATTACCATAGAAATAACAATAAGACCAATAAGGATGTTAATAATACAATAATTATACATTATATAGAATTTTGATATGGGAGCTGTACGCGATGCAGAATCACCCTATGCTGTCTTGTATAAGCATGCGTTTAGTAAGTGATCTGTAATATATGTGTATAACAATTAATAGCGCAACGATAATAATTGACAACACTATTTTTTATCTACTATTGTGCTATATACACTCTATTTTTAGGTATTGTACGTGATCCATTAGTTTACCTCTTTCCTACTTATGCTGCTATTCCATCTCGATGGATTCCTTATCGTAATCGTGCACGTATCGCAAATGAGAAATTGAGACGGATTTTATATGGCATTATCCAAGAACGAAAAGATGCTATTTTATCTAACACAGAAGCAACATTGGATGAACATAAGGATTTATTGACATTGATGATTGAAGCTTCTTTAAACGAAGGTACACTTTCACCCCATCATAGTAAAGATCGATTTCTTACAAATGGTGAACTTGTTGCTAACTTAGCTGTATTTTTTGTTGCCGGTACGTATTGTGTATATTTTATATTATGAATACCTTTTTACTTTTTTTTTAAAAAAAAAACAAGTCAATTTATCATGTTTGCATGATACAAATCATTCTCTTTAGCTAATGACAACAATACAAAAATTCCTATATCTATATATATATATTTATGAATAGGACATGAAACCACAGCAAGTGCAACTGCTAGTACCATGTATTACTTGGCAAAATATCCCGATATGCAAGAACGCGCACGACAGGAAGTTCTTTCTCTCCTAGGTGATGCTCAATATGATATTTTGCCCACTCATGAACAATTACGTCAAATGCTCTTTTTAAACAATTGCATCAAAGAAACCATGCGTATCAATCCACCTACAAGTGGTAATTTGGCTCGTATTGCTAGTTGTGATACTCATATTGGTCAATTCTTCATTCCGAAAGGAACACGGGTTACTATGGAACTTTATTGTGCTCACCATCTTGAAAAATATTGGCCAGATCCATATGAATTTAATCCAGATCGTTTCAGTAATCATAAAGACGAACATAAAGTTGATAATGGTGACTCTACCTTGAATAGCAATAATTTGTATATTCCATTTGGATATGGTCCACGTGCTTGTATAGGAATGAATTTCAGTCTTGCTGAACAAAGAGTAGTTCAAGCCATGATGCTTCGAAAATATACTTGGGAATTAGTGCCTATGAGCGAGCATGAAAATGGACTCAAGAATCAAGGAAGTGGCGGTGTCGGATTATTGGGACCAGATAAATTACATATTCGATTAATGAAACGGTACTAAACAACGTAATCTACTAACACATGTCAAATTCTTTTTTTATCTCTATACAAACGATATGATATGTTTTTTTTATTATATATATAAGTATTCCCAGGTTACTACTTATCCCCCCCTTTCCCCCTTCCCCCCCCAAAAAAAAAAAAAAAAAGAAAAAAGAAAAAGTTAAAGTAAAGCAGTTTACAAATAAATTAATAAATTAAATAAAAAATATTATTTTTTATGGTTTATGAATATGCTTATCAAGTCGACAACCTTCACAAGTTCCTTTCCAAACGCTACCATCTTCATACATTTCTTTTTTCCAAATAGGACAACGATCTTTTAAATGATCAATAAGATATTCTGTGGCTCGTAAACCTTCACGTCGATGAGCAGAAGAAACAGCTACTATCACACTCACTTGACCCACAGGAACAGTACCAATACGATGATAAATAGCAATATGTTTCAATATCCATTTTTCTCTAGCTTCTTTAATAAGTCCCTCGAGTACTTTAGTTGCCATAGGAATATATGCTTCATAATCCAATTGTATCACTTTTTTGCCTTATTTATCATATATATATATATAGTATGTATAAATGAGTCAAATTGTATCAATTAATGCATATAGACAATATTACGCAAACGTTAAACGGGTTCTTCATGAGTCATTATATATACATATACTACTATTTGTCACTAGTAAATAATTATTACAAGAAAAAGGAGAGTAAGATGGTAATTATGAGTCACCTTCAAATGTGTCTCGTGTCAATCCCGAAAAAGTGGCAATAGCACCAGCCGTGTCATCTTGTACAAGTTGACTCACAGTTTCTAAACTGGGTAAATCCTCAAGCATAATTTTGACAATGTTTTTGTTATTGTTGTCATCACTAACATTAGTTTCTGTAGTCATGGTATATATGAAGATAAAAGGTATGGTTATAGAGATAGGTTAAAGTGGTGGCTTGGACAAGCAAAACTAGCTTTAAATTATACCGATATATTCAGTTTATTGGCCGTTTTTTTTAAACAAAGCAATTTTCAATACCCCCCCCCCTTTTTTTTGTTGCAGATAACCTTCTTTTTTTTTAATATACATATCACCCAAATGTCTTCACCAGCTGACAGTATGTATTCTTCTTCTTTTTTTTCAACATTATCAACATTATCAACGTTCAACATAACAACGACCTTTATAGTGAGACACTAATGTTTAAACGATTTCTATGAAAAAAAAAATTAGTTATTTACGTCGACGAACTTGTTGGTTCCGACGAAACTGGTAACGGTACACAAACAGCTCCTTTCAAGACAGCTATTAAAGCTGTTGAGAAAAGCGATGGTGACAATAATGTCAAAATCCAAGTTAAAAAAGATGAAGAAGGTTTTAAAGATATCTCAGGTGCTGCTTTAAAGAAGGCTAAAAAATCACTTGTTGAACAACAACGTAAAGCTAAGAAACAAGAAGAACAAAAGAAGAAACAAGAGGATGAACAAGCCAAGAAAGCTGAAGAAGAAGCCAAAGCTCTCGAACATGCTAAATCCATTGTTTTAACTGAAGATGAAACTCTTCCAAAGGCTGAAAAGGTATTATAATAAAGGAACAAATTAAATTGGATTATAAGAGGGAAATTGACAATCTGTTATTTTGTGGTGGTATGTGGGGTAAATTATGATAATGTAGATCAAGATTCGTCAAGGTGTTGAATCACGTGGTAAACGCGTCAAAGTATCTGGTTGGGTCCATCGTCTTCGTGTACAAGGCAAAGATATGATGTTCGTCATTTTGCGTGATGGTTCTGGATACCTTCAATGTGTTCTTACTGGCAAGCAGGTAAAAGTCATAATAATATATTATTATCATGGGTAATAAAATTAGATGACCGAAGCTAATTTATTATTATCATTACAAATTATAGTGCCATACTTATGATGCCATCACTCTTTCTGTTGAATCTACTATTACTGTTCATGGTGTCATCAACGCTCTTCCTGAAGGCAAAACTGTAAGTTAAAACTAATCAATATTACTTAATTATTCAAATTTATAAATAAAAAGTTAACTAATAAAAAAAAATTATAATATAGGCTCCTGATAACCATGAATTAGTTGTTGACTACTGGTACGTTGTTGGTAAGGCACCTGGTGGTGATGATGCTTTTAACAACAAGGTCACTACTGATGCTGATCCATCCTACATGCTGGATAACCGTCACTTGGTTCTTCGTGGTGAAACTGCTTCTGCTGTCTTGAAAGCTCGTGCTGAAGTCATTAAAGCATTCCGTGCTCATTATGAAAGTCGTGGTTATACCGAAGTTACTCCTCCTTGTATGGTTCAAACCCAAGTCGAAGGTGGTGCTACTTTGTTCGAATTCAACTATTATGGTGAAAAGGCCTACTTGACCCAATCTTCTCAACTTTATTTGGAAACATGTTTACCTTCCCTTGGTGATGTCTTTTGCTTAGCTGAATCATACCGTGCCGAAAAATCTCACACTCGCCGTCATTTATCCGAATATTCTCATTTGGAAGCTGAAATGGCGTTTATCTCATTTGATGAAATGCTGGATGCTTTGGAAGATTTGATTTGTGATGTCATTGACCGTATTATGGCTCATGAACCTACCCGTAAATTGATTGAACAATTGAACCCTGGTTTCCAACCTCCTGCTCGTCCTTTCTTGCGTATGAAGTATGCTGATGCTATTAAATACTTGAAGGACAATGATATTAAGAAGGAAGATGGTTCCTTTTATGAATTTGGTGAAGATATCCCTGAAGCTCCTGAACGTGCTATGACTGATAAGATTAACCGTCCTATTCTTTTGACTCATTTCCCTGCCGATATTAAGGCTTTCTATATGCAAAAGTGTGATGACGATCGTACTGTTACTGAAAGTGTTGATGTTTTGATGCCTAACGTTGGTGAAATCGTTGGTGGTAGTATGAGAATGAACGATAGAGTAAGTTAATAATATGATTATTGGTGGAGGAAATATTGAAATGGAAGAGTGATTTTGATAATAACTTATAAATATATATATTAATTTTATTTAGGAGGAATTATTGGAAGCATATAAGAAGGAAGGTATTGATCCTGCCCCATACTATTGGTACACTGATCAACGCAAGTATGGTACCACTCCTCATGGTGGTTATGGTCTTGGCGTTGAACGTTTCCTCGCTTGGTTATTGAACCGTTACACTGTCCGTGAATGTTCATTGTACCCTCGTTTCACTGGCAGATGTACTCCATAAACAGTCTCCCTTTTCCCAAGACAATATTGTATATTTAGAATAATACTTTTTTTTTGTATAGCAAAGTATTAAAAAATGTCAAGAATAAAAAATAGTTTTTTCTTTTTTCTTTTTCCTTTTTCCTTTTTATTTTTAATTGACTCGGTAATAAATAAAGGTGCATACATAATTTCATGCCTTATAATTCTTGTTGGGTATAAAATTATGACTATAAAAGGTTAATACGTATATAAATGTCAAAGATAACTTTCCATCTCTTTCAATTCTCTTCTTCTTTTTTTTTTATCAAGAAACGAATAGACTATGGCGACAACAGAAGAAACGCGAGTAAAGATTCCAGGTCAAGAGACCATTGTTGGCATTTTGAATGAGAAAACTAAATGTGATAAGCGACTCGTTCTCATTACACATGGTGCACCAGGTACAGAATTTCCTTATACTACTACTACTACTACTATTACTACTACTATGAGCTATTGATATACTAAACAGCTACATGTACGAATTTATACATGTATACTATAAGGTCATAAAAATTATTACTTTTTACCCATATTAGCTCAAAAATTATCTTATTCCTCCTTTCGCTTCGATTTTCGTGGTAGTGGTGAAAGTGATGGTGAACCTAAATACAACAATATGAATGTAAAGTTTTCAAATTGATCCTTCTTCCTTCTCTAATCTGCTTTTACATAATACATTTATTCCAATTTATTGATATGATGTTTCAATTTTATTAAATAGGACAATACTCATGATATATACACTGTATCAAATTATTTTAAAGAAAAAGGTTATACTGTTTTTGCAATTATTGGTCATTCACGAGGTAAAAATTGAAATATTTGTTTTGTTGGCTCAGCAAAATGTGTGTGAAAAAAAAACATCGCATATAATTTTGTTTTCTATAATTAGGAGCCATTGCTGCATTGAAATATGCAGCAAGTTTTCATGAACCTCCTGTGTTATCTTATGTGGTCAATTTAGCTGCTCGATATAACATGGGTGGTAGTAATCGATTAAAAGATTCCGTAAAGAAAGAACTTGCTGAAAATGTATGTAATGATGAGATGATTACTATTAATGCCACAATCATTATAATTATAATCATTAAGTAATATGATATGATCACATTCAGGGATACTTTAAATGGCCAGTAGATAAGAATGGTCAATTGTTTAAAGTGAAGGTAACACAAGCTGACATTGACGAGTATGCTTGTTGGAATAATTCGCATGGTAATTAATTATATATCATAACTTTCAATAAAAGAAGTATGAATTATGTATTATTCACTATAAAAACTTATATCTTTTTCTTTTTAATTTAGTATCTAAAATTTCAAAAGTTACTAGTGTGTTAACATGTCATGGACTTAATGACACGGTACATAATATTTAAATACTTACTTTAATCAAGATATTTCCTTTTCTATATTATGAGTTTGATAATGATTATATTATATACTCGATATCTATCATTATATATATATATATATATAGGTAGTCACGCCCGATAATGCCGCCATGATTGCAAATTTGGTTCCAAATCATACGCTTGAACTTATTCAAGGTGCCAATCATACTTTTGATGATAAGTATGAAGACTTGATATCTATTATTATTCGTCATTTTAAAAAATATGAGAACAGTGCTTATGAAAGAGCACATAAGCTTGGTCATCATATGAATGTTTGTATTCCAAGATGGATTGATGTGGAAGGTGTAAAAAATTTCCGTGATATTGGTGGATGGCCACTCAAAGATGGTAGTGGATATGTTCGAGAGCGTATTATATTTCGATCTGCACAGTAAGTTAATTAACTTACTACTATTGATTAACACTACTATCAAATATTATTTTGTTATTACATACATTTATTTATAAAAACAAAGATTAGGAGGTATCACAGAAAAAGGTATTCAAACACTACGACACTTGAGAATATCTGGTGTTTTTGATTTTCGATCCGATTCAGAAATTAAACCTTCAATGAAAATGCCGTAAGTGTTATTATTATAGTTCAGAAAGATAAACAATTTCTATGTTTATTATACTCCATAAGGTAATAGTAATTATTATCGTTCATGTGTATAAAAATAAGTAACATCTTGTTTTCAAATATATTATTATAGAGAGATGCATGGAATTACATATTATCAGTGTGCTATGTATAACGATAAAGACTTTGCACCTGAAAAGAAAAAAGAGCATGTGAAGGTTTTCTTTCAAGGACCCGAAGGTATTTGTAAAGGTAATTTTTAAACATGTATTGTATTATTGAACTCCATTATATATATTTATGATAATAATCTATTTAAATAATATAGGTTACCTTAGCATGTTGAACAAGGCAAAAGATCAATATCGTAAAATATTTCTTCATCTATTAGATCATCCAGATACTTCCATTCTAATTCATTGTCATATAGGAAAAGATCGTACAGGGTTATTTTTCATTCTATTACTTGGATTATGTGGAGTAGATGATGATATTATTGCTAATGAATTTGCTTTAACATCTTTGGGTATTTGGGGTAAATATAGTACAGGATATAACTTTAGTGTTTATATCTATAATTTCTTTAAAAAAAAAAGAACTTTTCCTCACATTGATAATAATAAGAATAGAATCAAGAAAACGTTTAGAAGAAGGAGCCAAAGAATATGGTATTTCAGTGGAACAAGCACAAGATATTTTAAGTGCATCGTAAGTAAAATTACTAGTAAATAGTAAAATGTATATATATATATATATATAAAAGTCAAATAATTATTATTATTTTTGTACATATTTATAGATTACCTGGAATTATTTTAGTTCTTAAACATATTCGTACCAAGTATGGCTCCTCAGAAGGATTTATTCATCAAGAATGTGGTTTAACAAAAGAACAATGTAAGGTAAAGTTTACATCTTTTTTTTTTCTCTACCTTTTTTTAATGCTTTTATTATTTTAATAAACTCATCTTTTTTTTTTATTCGTTTAACAAATGATTATATTTAGAACCTTCGTGATATAATGATAATTCCAATTCGTTCTGAAGAACGACAACTATATCGAGGAATTGAACCCTGAAGAATAAAAAAAAAAAAGAGGCTGGAAATAATAATCTAAGGGGGTTTTCTTTTATATATGTATATATATATATAGTTGAATGTATAAAGAATAAGGGGGTGGGGAGAGTGAGAAAGGAAGGGGAAGGAGAGAGGGTTAAGAAGGGTTATTGATTATATAAAGAAAAAAAAAAGATGAAGAATGCAAAAATTCATATGATGAGTTGTTATCCGTGCACTTTTTAATCATACACCACCCACCCGTTAAATTTATTGACATGTAACATTTCTTTTTCTTTTCTTTTTTCTTTCTTTTATATATATCAAAACTTATTCAAATAACAAAACATGTCCATTTCTAAACAATATTCTTATTATCCACATACTGCACTATTTATACCCGAAATTATTAATCATATTCTTAGTTTTATTCTTCCAACAAACAATATAATTACATCAACAACTACTACAAAAGAAGATTATAGTTGCAAAGATTTAATAGAATGTTTATGTGTGAATACTTTTTGGCATGATTGTGCTGCTCGACTTTTGTGGCGTGATGTTGCTTTTGATGAATCCAATTATAATTCATTTGTAAAATTCGCTAACACGTTAGGAGAAGAAGTACAACAAAATGAACAAATAACATTATCACAAGAAGATAATTTATCAGCCAGTACAACTACATCACTTGCAGTAGCCAATAATCCCATTATTCGACATACAAGTCTATTTTCTAATTGTTTGGACTTTTTATTTATGCCTCCTACACCACCTGAAGATAATGATAAAGATAATAATAGTATTGATGATAGTGACTATGACGATGACAATCACAATCACAGCAATATCATGACTGAAAAAGGAATATTACTTTTAAATGACACTAATAAATATATATCATCATCAATATCATCATCGACAACGACAACGACAACGACGGTTACAACACAGTCTGATAATAAACAGCCTTTTTCAAATATTTCATTTTACCGATCTGCATTAAGATCACTTACTATACGCAAGATTAAAAAAGATTCCATTAATGATTTCTTTGCAGATAAAATTGCGCGTCATTGTACACGTCTTGAACAAATTGACTTTTATATTTGTGATCACGTCAATAACGCCACCATTTCACCATTAATACAACATGGACAACTCACTCATATATCGTTAGCTGGATGTTATCAAATTACAGATGAATGTATTATACAAGTCGCTAATACTTGTCAACAATTAGAACATTTGGATTTAAGAGCATGTGGTCAAATATCAGACGTTTCGATTTCAGCAATTGCAATGCAATGCGGGGAATTAAAGCATTTAAATGTAGGACGTGTACGTGATAGACATCGTATCACAGTAAATTCGATTCGATTAATTGCTATGCATACAAAAGTAACTGTATTAGGACTTGCTGGATGTCAGATTGATGATGAATGTATGTTATTAATGGCTCAATATCGTAATCATAATTTGGAAAGGATTTCTGTCAATAGCTGTCAACGAATCACAAATGTTACTATCAAGGCTTATGCACAATATTGTCCTAATTTATCCGTGTTTGAAATGAAAGAGTGTCATTTAATTAACGATTGGGAAACGGTAACAATGCTTGCACAACGTAAGGTACTTATGACCTTATGTAAACAACAAGATCAGGCATGTTCAACATGGGCAAAACGACAAGGTATTCCATGGGGAGTCACAGCGCCTTCTCGAGAAATCAGTAGCAGTTCATCATAATAGCAATCTACACACACACACACACACACATTCACGTACATATCATAACTACGCATATTTCTCCTCGATACATTTCCTTTTATTTTTAATTTGTCTTTTCCATACGTAATTGATCTTTTTTAATTACATACACTCATTCATAACAACAAGAAGTATATATGCATAGTAGTAAATTCTTAATCCATTTCCTTCTAATTATAAAATAATATTTTATCCACGACGTATAATAATACACCTTCGTATAAAACATAATAATTTCCTCGTTGATAATTAATATGACATAATCGAATGTATTTTTGCAAAGTGAAAAAAAATGAGGATGAGTGGGAATTGTTTTTTTTTATTACTGTTATTAAATTGTTGAATTTGAAAGATGGATCCACACAAGTTGTTTTAATCTCTCTTCAATGGGAAATGCTGAACTTCTACTGGTTGACCTCTTCGAATAATAAAAATTTGAAGACAATCACCAGTGTAAATATCACGTTCAGTAGCAGATGTGAATGCATCTTTTACGATTGAAATAACCTGGTCCAATTCCAATGGTGTGTACGATGTATTTGCCATGTTTTTACGACCCACCTAAATAATTATAATTATAATTTTTTTTTTCCAATTACTTTCTTTTCCTGCTTCCTCTTTTTTTTTCTATTGTTATCCAATGAAGCAAATATTTACCTGGTTATCCAAAAATGGTTGAATCAATGCAGCTGCTGAACCATTGGCACGATAAGATTCACGTTCAGATGAACCAACAGCATCATAACAGTATACAGCACCTACACCTTGATCATCTACACCACCCATACAACAAAAACTATAATATGGGAAAAATCGTTTTTGATAAAGTGTAATTGAAAGCATTTGAGCCAATGCTGTTACTGACATATTCTTATCATGTGCAAACTTGTACCACTACAATATACATAGATACATATAAATAATTCGTATTTTATATCCATAATTTTATTAAGATCTTTTTTTTCGATAATAATGAGAAAAAAAAAGAAGTGAATGTATATGTACCTTGAGTCTTTGTTCGAGTACTTTTTTCAACGTCAAACCGTCAGCATGAAAACCATTCATGGCAATGACGGCATTATCACCTAATTCATAAGCTTTTGGCGCGTATCGTGAATTAATACTGTAACCGGTACTTTGTCGGGTATCTGAAGCAACAACACAAAAGTCTTTGCCTGCAATAGCTAAACTCGTTCTGAATAAAGAAAGAATTCATAAAACGAAAAAAAAGTGAATGCGTTTAATAAATAAAATAAAAATACCACTAGTTAATATACAACATAATCAATTGATAAAAAAAAAGTGGGAAATAAGAAAAATAAAAGAAATAAAAGCTTACCCGCCATTATCATCATAAGGTTCAAAACGATGTTCTATGGGAGCTGAAACGAATTCAGTAGGATTTGAAATTGAATAGTCCATCGATAAAAAGAAGTGTTATATAAAAAGAGAAATATATGTAAAAAGAAAAAGAAAAAAGGCACACAATCAAGCGGACGCGTCATTCAATCTTGTCAAGTAGCAATTTTGGTTTTTAGGTAATAATCGAAGCTCCGCTGACCAAAAACGGATTGCTTGTATTTTGGTAATAATGATTTTGATTAATTCGAACACACACATAAGAATTCGTATTCATTTAAAGGTTTATATAATAAAATCTGTTATTTAGCATGGGTAAAGTCACAGTGAACATTATTGGATAATTTCGAGGGTTTACTTGTAGTCGAACAAAAGATTTAATAAATGAAATAACAAATACTAATAAATGTTTATACAGTACGACCTTTTTTTTTGGGAATTGCTACGGACACCCCATATTTTGCTTACGGACACCCCACAAATAAACAGTTATCAACCAAGTTTTTAGACCATATAAATTATAGTAACAGCGTTATCAACACCAATAGCGCTTGTTTAACCGCTCATATCTAACATTAAAACAAACACGTATCTTGTTTGTTTTGTCTTCATAAGGACTATAACTCCCACCTGAGTACATAATGGGTATAGTAGTAAGAAAGCATAAGAGATATTGACTGTTGTTATCATAGAACGTTGAACTGCTAATACAAGTCCCATAAACGTTTTCAAGTTTTATAACGATCATAACTGTATAGATAGTGTATAAATGACCGAATACGATGTAATCATATAAAATTGTCGTGTACCTTTGAAAAATTATCAAAGTGGGGTGTCCGTAAGAGTCGGAATTACCTAATATAGTATGCTTTTGGGGTGTCCGTAGCAATTCCCTTTTTTTTAATTTTTACGTAAAATAAGTACATATATATATAAATATATGATTTGGTTAACATGATAGAAAAATAATTGTACTTAGCATAATGAAACCGTTCCAAAGATATGGAATTTTAGGTTTTATTTGATGCGATTTAAGGGATAAGGTATAATAAAATAATGCCACGGTTTCAGATTGTCGGGATGTTATAACAAAAATTAACAGAAAATGGATTGAGTAGAGAGTCTTTTGTTTATAATTCTTTTCTTGTACAATTTTTTTTTGTTTTGTTTTTTTACTAATTCTGGATAAGTTTACATGATAATACCAAATTATGTATCTTTCAGAGCAGTCGCCCGACGGGGTGCCACTACCAGGGACAGTTACCATAGATCCTGGAGATGCGATTGTTATTGCGTTCTACGGTGTTGTAGTTGCCTATAGTGCTGAAGTACTGTATCGTTGCTTAGCCTTGAGGTTAGATCCAAATGAACGTATGATACGATTTTTTAAGTCAGTAATGGCAACATCCTTTTTTATTAAAGCGATCTTATTTATGACATTCGATACGTAAGCGTATTTAGCTTTATTTATTATTATTATTTTTATATTAAAAACTTTTTGTTCAAGCTATCTAATGTGCTTTTTTTTAAATAATAAATAATAATAATAACAGTAATGACTCGGTCGATTGTAACGCAACTGTTCGTGTAGCCGATTTTTTTTACCATTTTGGTATTACATCAGGTGATGCTGTATTATTATTGCGACTTAAAGCAGTAGTACCTGTCAACTGGCAATTCCCAATGAACGTCTTTCATCTTTGCATTATCATTTTCCGTTTGGGTGTCGGTATCATTGATGTAGTTGTAATCGATTATGCAACACGTGACGGGGCTATATGTACATACCTTGAAAATAGTTTTGCAAGTATGATTTATAATGTGCTCCCGAGATGATAAAGAAATAGAGTTTTGATGTTTATTTGCTTTCCTAACCTATTGATATATATATATAGTGGGGTCCTGTTTATACATTTCTAGATACAGCTATCGATTTATATGTTACTATCATGATAGGTTTTTTTCTTTCAAAACATATTCGTCGATTACGTGCTACTCGCACACAAGGAAATGTTTCTTCTTATATCGGAATTCTTATACAGAACATCATTCGTACCACCATTTTGACGATCGTTAATCTAATATCAGCTATATTTATTCTCGAGGTATTAAAACTAAATGGATGATCTTAAAAACAAACCATATAATGTGTATATAGCCATATGTTTGAAGACTGATCTAATTCATTATCTGCTCAATTTTTTTTCTTATAATTATTATTACAGAAAACTACTATACGTGGGATCATGGTAATTTGGCCTATTGTCAATTTACTTTTTGTGGTCCTTATAGGTTATGATGCTGATTTGGCACAAGCTGTACGTCGTCTCCATTCTTGTATATGTAATTGTTCATTACCTCAACATTCAAGTCCAACCCAAAGGACCCAACTCCGTAATAATAATGCTGATGGTGGTAGAGGAGAAGGAAGAAATATTGATTCTTACTATACTTCATCGTTAGCAGCACTTCCCTGCATACATTGTGGTCAAGTCAGGCGACCATCAATCGGAGGTGGAAATTCAACTTCAATACCCATGTTTCGAGGAATGTGGTCAGACTCGCGTATTCCCAGGCAACGATGTATTTCAAGGACCCCATCCTTCCTTGCAACTACTACAATTTCATCTGTATCAACAACAGATACTCATGTTATAACTAGTCGTGAAGAAGTATCTCCAGGATATTACAGTGCCGTTCAATCTTCCTTAACTTCACCGTATAACTCATCCATGCCGGAGCTGCTCTCACCACGGTTACAGCAGCAACCAGACTTATCAAGTAGCAATGATTGTTTAGCAAATGCTTTTTATGATGCCAACCTATTGATTCCTTCAAGAAGTCATTCTCTTCGTTCTTTTACATCTGCTAATAAAAAGGAGAAGAATAAATCTGATAATAATGATTCTAATGATAGCAAGGATTCTACAGTATACAATTTACAACAACCACATACTACTAATAGTAGTATACCTTCTTCTAGTTCATCAGAAACCTCTCCTCCAGCTCATCAATCTTGACTTACCTCTCCAAAGAAGTAGTGCTTTATACCCACTTCATATTTATTAACCAAATTTTAATGCTATATTATTTTTTAATGTATGTAATTCTGTTCTTTTTAGCACATCTCTAATAACATTTGTGATTTACTGCCTAATAGTTTATACTTTTTTTTCTTTTAATAAAGATACCAAAACGCATACAGAACAGGAAATATAATGGTCGATCTCCTATATCTTAAGGGGAAGGGAGTAAGATTTTGTATCATCAATATGAGAGTAAACAAGAAAAAAAAAAGGTTCTTCTCATTCTTTCCCTCTATTTTTTTCTTCCTTTGTACATAATCCGTAACAAGAATTAGCCTGGCAAGAAAGTATAAAAAAAATTGATCATACGTATACGTATATATATATACCTTATCGAGAATTTTTCTTTCTTTCGTTTGCCCCTATTCTATATATTGTTTAAAAAAAGTCTAACAAGTTTATTTGTTTTTCTAACGTGTCTGCATTCTTTTTTATAATTGTAATAACTATGCTTTATTATTTGTACGCTCGTAGATATATTTTACGTAATAACTAATCACGTTCCAATCGTTACCTCTTTCTCCCTAGTGTGTACTTACTTCTTTTTTTGGACATATCTCCGTGATATAAACATAACACGAAATTCTTTTCTCTACTTTTTAAATAGAGAAATTTAGGGACACATTATACACTTTCTAAGATTTGTAGTTGGTTATATTATTATTTCTGTAAATGACCACTTAAACCAAACTTTAAACATCAGAAAAAAAAATCATTACATGGTTATATTAGACAGTGTATACAAATCTATAACCTTTCCCGGTCCCCTGTCATATTGAGTTGGCGGGAACTGACAACAGACAGACCCAGAAAAAAAAATTAAGGGACGAAAAAAAAAATCCAACTGTTGTCGTTAAATTTTGTCGATCTGTCTATATAATAAATAAACACAAAGTTCATACAAGTGAGGAGTGTTTTTTTATACAAGGAAGAGAGAAAAAAAAATTAAAGCATTAGATACGTAACTTATTCTTTAAGTTCAAAATGATCATAAGATAAACAGTAATTTCGATGCATCATTTTCTTGTAAGTAAAATAAATATATATATACATGATATATACTCCTGGCCGTTCCTCTTTTGGGAGAACAAAAGGAAATAGTAACTTAGGAGGTTTAAAATTATTATATACAATACATAATGCAAGTTTCCCCTTCTGCTTAATATTATTTCATGTTATAAGGTTATGTGTTTTTATGAGAGAGGGAAAAACTTTATCGTTCAAACAAAAAAAGAGTTATTGTCTCCTCCAACAACTTGTTAGAAATTATTGTTCAGAGCTTCTCCCCTTTCTTTTTTTTTTCATTTTTTTTTTTTTGTATAAAAGCAAACATATATATATATATTGGATAGAAAAGAATTTACTTCTACGACACGTGTTCACATACAATATACATAGATAATAATATAATCAAATATGATAAATTCATTATTTTTAGTCATCACAGCACTACTGTCAACACAATTATTACTTTGTATTACTAATAATAATATAATGGTTAATGCCATTTCGATTGACGATATGATTTTTAAAACACCAGAATATATTGGAGACAAACCACCGAGTATTCCATTACTTTTTCAAAGTGGTGTGGTAATGTTGTTATGACTTTATTTTATTTTTTATCAGCTTATATACAACAAGGAATACAGAGTCGTCGCTCTTTTTTTTTACTAATAAGTATATATATGTTATAGCCCACTGCCAAGTTTTCTATTGGTAAGTTACAACTTATTGTTTCGATCTTCATGATAATAAGATATACATATAATAATTTTTTTTCATATCTATTATAATATAGGTACACCACCACAAAATTTCACTGGCATATTCGATACAGGATCACCTATAACTTGGGCATTATCCAGTGAATGTCGAGATCATGGTTGTACAAATGTGCCAATAAGCGAAAAGTTCAATCAAAAGGCTTCTAATACCAATTCACCAATTCCAACTGAAATTGATTTACACTATTTAGATGGTACACACGTTCAATTGAAACCTGAATTAGTAAGTTTAGTTATATTTTGAACTTTAGTTTGCTGGGAAAAGAAGAAGAAAGGGAATTATAATCCTTTGTTTAAGCATTGATGTTATTGTAATGTTATTATTATAGGATACTGTGACACTTGCAAAACAATTCCAATTCCCACGCCATTTGATAGGTGAAGTAACTATGATTGAATATCCTGCAGGATTTGTACCAGCAGCAAGTAAGTTTGTTTTTCTTTATTATTATAATTATGATTATACATATTTATACTAAGTAACTAAACTTCAAACTCAATAATAATTGCAATAAGATGCAAGAATTGGTATGGGTGATTACAGTAATAAAATTCTTGATCCAAATCCACAAGCAATGGCAAATAATCCTGGTCAGTCTATCGGTATGTAAAAAGGAATAAAAGCTCCTTTTTGTAAAGAAAAAAAGGTCAATTTGGAAGTAAAGGGGTAGAACAAAGGGCTTTCTGACAGGACAAAATCGGGGAGGATAAAAGAATTTTTGATGGGAGTTCTGAGGGAAAGAAAAAAGAAGCTTTACAAGAAATATACTCACTAACAACCTTCGATCCTTTTTAAATAACAATAACCAAAAAAAAAAAAAAAAAAAAAAAAAACAGGAGGCGGATTAGCACGTCGAGCAGGTAAATTGATTATATTTTTTTCATGTGAAAAAAAATTCTCCCATTTAAATTATGATCTAACATGTAAGCAACAATAGCTGGTGATGCACACACTTCTACAGGCCCTGCTACATCAGGCTCCCCCAACTTCCGTAAAAAACGAGGATTCCCCACCTCAGCTATTAATTTCTTGTGGGTTCTTGGTAATGATCCAAGTATGTATACAGGCCCATTATACAAGTTAGACTTGATCAGTGCAGCCGATAGTGGGACATCACCATTTTGGAAGGTGCCTTTGAAAGGATTATCGTTCAAAAATCAAGAGTTTAAGCTTTCTGGTGGGTCCTATGGTACAATCTCTTCAAGTACTCCTTATATTATGGTCCCACCTTCTGTTGCAGGTGATATTAATAATGCTATTGGAGCACATTATAATGAGCAAAGTCGAATGTATACAATTTCATGTTCAGCACGAGATTACTTGAAGCCTTTGGTTATTGAGTTTTCTCAAGGTCTTAATGCGGTTATTTCGGCAATACAATATATTAACGAATTCAATCACCCACCTACTGATAGTTCTCAACAAGAAGACCAGTGCTTTTCTACGATTGTCAATGGCCCTGATGATCATACCATCTATTTAGGTGGACCCTTTTTCAGATCTTATTATCTTGGTTTCGCTATTACAGAGTTACAACTGAATATTGCGCAAAGTGTAGTGAATACAGGTGCGACACTTGCGACAACTTCGTCCTATAATGAAGGCCAGCAAGCAGATACCCCTCAACTACCAGCACCGGGACAAAAAGAGCAGTCTAATGTAGATAATTCCAATACATCATTACCTCCTCCACAACAAGGGGATAGTCAACCAACAACCGCTACCAGTGGAGCAAAGGATACCAACACTAGCCCTGGAGATACCCCCAAGAATCCATTTTAATCTCTAATGACATTTCTCTATCAGACAACCAATAATCTGTTCCAGTATCATTCAAACTATTTTGTATCAAAAGAATGAACACTCGGAAACTTTCTATACTTATCTCTTTTCTCTTAAAGAAAACCAAAATGTTGATCTTTTGAAACTTTTATTCAAAAACCTCGGCGAACTTCTTCGTTGATAGTACAACAATACTACTATATAATTATTATACTGTTATTATTTTTGTTATATAAAGTATTTTTCGTAAAATAAAAAAGCTATTAAATCTTATAAATACAATAGTCGTGCTTTTTTTTTTACAAATGCATACAAAGAATTAATAGCAAATTGGCATTCAGTAGCTAAGTCTATATATCATTTGGATAACATAAATTGGTGTTCTTTGCGAATCGGATCACATTGGATATGAGAGTCGTCCGCATTCGCACATTTGGAGACGAATGTGGATCATGATGATCTGTGTGAAAATATAATCAAAGTTGGAAGAACTGTTGTATTTTAACAAATTAAACAAAAAAGAAAAGATATTGCACAATGTAAAAATGTGATAGATTTAGAATAAATATTGTACTTGAATGGTTTGAAAGGTAGCATATTTCAATGAACAATTAAGGTATTAAAGATTAGGTACATGATAATTTTTTGTGATATATATATATATATATATATATCATTATAGTAGATAGAACCTTTCTACGTACAAATACGAATCCAATATCAGATAAATATAAGCCCAATATTAGGTTACAGGAGAAATCAAATCAAATTTCAGATGAAGTCGAATCTAGTTACAAGCAAGGATGAATTTCATTGAACAGATAACAATATCATTGATATTCCTTGTTTTATAAACACTGCTAATACTGATTTATTTGCCTTTACGTACTATCAAATCCATTTTTACCTGAAATTAGGTTAGGATTAAAGGAATAAATCAACAAACATTGAGTATAGATAAGATGGTTCCCCTCCTGTCCCCCTTCCTTGCTAACAACAATTATTAGCTCATCACTTTAATTTTTTTTTAAAAAAAAAATTCTTCTCTTTGACTATGTGATCGGTTGACTTTGGTGGTTATAAAGCCACCCCTTTATTTATTTTTCTCTTTCTTATATTATAAATTATTTGACATAACTTCCTTGTTCCTTCTGTCTTTTGCTTGGAATTCCTTTTATTTCTTGTTATTTTATTGAATATGTACGTTCTGAACGGGACATCCTAATAGTGCACCAATGACTTTGCCTTCTGATTCTTATCTTCTCTTTTGTACGTATGCAAATAAATGATCTATGTAAAACAAAAATAAAAATAAAAACACCCCGTCTAAATAGCTATTACGTATAGCTACACTATATATATCATGTTTATTTTTCTGGCTTCAATCCATTACGATTTTTAGAGACGAAAAGCTTAAATTGATTTGGTGGCATGACTCAACTTCAATATTAACGCCTCGAATTTGTTTATGGGTCGTTCGTTTGGAATTTTTTTTTTATTCATTTTCAAAATCATAACTCGGTTTTATTTTGTGCGGCCAAATTTTACTTCTAACGCTGTATCATGAATAAAATAACCAGCATTTGATCTTTTTTTCATGCTGGAAATGGACTGTTACAACTGCGATAGTTAGCTGTCAATTAAAAACATCCTGGTATTCCACTGATAATATTTGGATGCCAAATTATAAAATATAAAGGCTATACATATCGATTACAAGTATGCAAGGATGGAAAAAAAATGTACCCTTTTTTTTTTACTCCTTACTACCACCCCCTATAATGTGTATATATATTCTACTTTATAGGTAGAAAGAAGCTATTCTTTTTTTTTCCTCTCGACGTTTTTCTTCCTTTATTCCCGTCTTTCTTACTTGCATGTTTCGTTATGGAAGCAGTTAAAAACCACGAGAAACCTCGCGCTACCGATCTTATCCGTCCTATCCTTGGATCAGCTGTGTTAAATAATAATACTATCTATATTGTGAGTGACTCCATAATATGGTCATTTCCTGTATATTTGTTAAATGAAGAACGATCACAGCTAGCTGAAGTAGCTTCTGTGCCATCCACAACAGTACCCCCTCAATCATTTATCCTTGTTCCTACAACAAGGAATAATAAATCCGATGACGGATTTTTAATTATGGATGGGTCATTCAGACAACAGCAATTTATTATCGCATCACGGCAATGGTACTCACGGTCCCCTTCAACAACATCAGTAACAATTACTAAAAGCAACAATACATTTGTAGAACAAGAACCAAGTGTGCGCACAGAATACGCTACCACTGTATCAGTGTCTGACAATCAACAAAAGTCAGTATATATTCATGGTGGCCAGTCTATACTTAACGGTACAGCGAGTACGACGTGTGTTAAAGATTCATTTTGGTCATATAATTTACCACAGCAGCGATGGACACCCATCAAAGCAAATAATAATAACAGTGACTTTGGTAACTACTACGGCCATACAATGAGTATGCTTAGGTAAGATGATAGTAACTATAATAATAATAATACGATAATTTGTTATTGTATGTTTGCTTGCTTGTTGAGACATCTTTTATAAAATTATCATTTTCGAATATAAAGTGATGGGCGTATAGTAATGCTCGGTGGAAAGCTATGTAATCAACAAAATAAATTGGTTGATTTTAAAAGTACCTTGATATATGATACTCGAAACAATCAATGGCAGAAACAAGCCCTCGATGGACTTATACCTGCGCCTCGAATCTATCATAGTGCCATAACGAGTTCGGTACATTCTTTTTTTTTCTTAGGCATTTGTAAGACGTATTTGCGTGTGTACGTGTTTTACTAAATAACTTGAGTTGTCATTCTATATGAACATTTGTTAGTTAACCAAAATAAAATCATAATATGTGGAGGTAAACAAGGAAGATGAGAGTGACCACCATCTGTGATTATCTTATCATAAAAGTTATTAATAACGTATACCATCCCTGTAGGTCAAAATGGTGAACCACCCCCTTTTCATACTTATATCTCAGCTAATAATCAATTGAGCGAAATGGCTGCATTATTGGATACAACTACGTGGAAATGGAAATCGATAGAGCCATCCATCAATAACCAACCATTACCGCAGTCAAAAGCAACTGCTTTTATAGTGAATGAAACGAAAATTGTTTATGGTCTTGGTACATTTTACATATTTACAAAATTTAGAGTAGAAAAAAAACACCCTTATTCATATAATTGTTATAATAACAGTAAACCAAAACACGTTGGTGCTTGAAATATTTAGGAGAAACCTATCAAACATTACAGGACGGATTATATATTTTAGATAGTGAAACATTAAAATGGCAACCAGACAAAAACGCTTCTTCACGGATCCACGACGAAGGTGTAGCTCCCGGAACTGTATTAAGTGTTACCGTCATTATTGCATTATGTTTTGCTTTTGTTTCTCTTTTTATTGTTGCAGGTACTCTTTGGAGAGTGAGTCGTAATGCTATTTTTAATGGAATTTCATCACTCAAAAATGAGTTATGGGATCCAAGGTAATATTATACGAACAGATGCTTGATCACGTTTTTTTTTGGGTGAATTGATAGTACATATCATGTAAAATCTCAAACTTCTTTGGCTTTATATATAGATCAGGTGAACCTGGATGGATTGAAATCTCACGCCTAACAATGAGGTTTGCATTCGGAAGTTATCTCGTCTATCTTGTATTTTCACTTACCAGTCAAATCATTCACAGCCCTATTATTGAGCAAATATATTACAATGAAACCCCAGATGGAACTATTGATGTACCTGGTATGTACGACTTGAAAAAATATTTACTAGAAAAACCAAAGATGTCATATTTAACAGAGATACGCTATGTATTTTAGATGTACGATTTTGTTTTGATGACTATCGTACAAATGAGCCTATTTATGTCCGTTGTGCAACCGATTATGGAGTTGATTGTTCACAATATCTGAAAAAGTTCTATCCATCCACATCTCGCAAAAAGATATGTGCACTGTTTAGAGCACCTGACTATGTACGACTAGCAACACCTACTCACCGAAAAGCAGCATCAGGATCATACTTGAAATTCGATTATTACGGTAATGCAACCCAAGTTGAGATTAGCGTATATCATCGCAACCATAATCCAAATCTTGCTGTTTATAATCTAAAAACAGAAGACGATACGTTTGACTGGGATACATCTTATGAAGAAGATCATTTCCGTTCATCTGAATTATCTACCTATCAGAAATATGAAAAAGGATATTTGGTTTCTGCCAATCGAGTTCATACGAGTAGTTATGCATTGGGGAAACGTATCGTCCTTAAAGAATCATGGTGGAATTATATAGGTTATGCTTCGGCTACCGTCTCACATTACCAAATCACATGTTCAAAAATGGTATCTGAAATATCTCCACCTACGTATCTTGGTAATGAGAGCCCCCTTGGATCTTTGCATTTATTTCCTGAACTTTATTCAACAGAAATCGTTGCTGAACAAAGGGCATTTACTATTTTACAAGCACTGGGTGTATTGGGTGGTATGTTTGGTTTATTGGTGACAGCCCAACATTGGTTCTTTGGGTATCGTCCACAATCTCCTTATGGTGTTGTTCAACGTTGGTCGAGAGGACAGATGCGTATGTCGTTACTCAAAGGATTAGTTACCAATTTCAAACAGCAGCATGAGAATGTACCTATTGTCCATCCACTTAAAAAGACATCAGCAGCTCATATACGAATGGGACTTTTAGAAGATCGGTTACATACCCTTGAACAACTTTTTCAAGCATATTATATTGATGACGAGATATTTAAATCATTGGATCAAGCATTCACAGGACCTAGACCACCTCCACCAGCTACAGTAGATAACAGGACATTGAATGATAATTTACTACGATTAAGATTACCTTCATTTAAAAAACCGAAAAATGATCCGGCTACTACCCCTATGTAAATAAATAATTAAATAAATTATACTTCCCAAAGATAAATAAAAAAAAATATATTGTGTATTTTTCCCATAAGGCTTATTTTTGTTTTTTCACGAATTTGATATATATACTAAAGAATGTTTGGAATAAGAATTGAAAAGTAAGAAAAAAAATAGAAAGAAGGGAAGGGGTTGCTGTTGTTTGGATGTTGGTAAGAGAAAGAAGATATATAAAGTAGTGAGAGAAAGAGAAGGAAAGATTATTTTTATATATATATATTTCTACGCTGGGCCGCTTTGATCTACATTCATCTGCTCCTGCCCACCAGCGGTTTTATTGCTGTTGTTATCATTGTTGCTGCTATTTCCTATTTCATTGTTAGTCGATGAAGCACTAGCGGCAGCAGCAGCAGCAGCAGCTGCTGCTGCTGCTGCGTTTGATGCACCAGGTGCTTGATTCAAAACTTCATCTAAACTGACATGGCGCGAAAGTTCATTAAACACCTAAAAATCGGAAGAATTAATCAGTTTGAAACATTACTTTTTTTGTTCAGCTATAAAATAAAATCACGTTTTTTTTTACCGTTTCATCTACAGGTATAATAGATTTGCGTCTAAATTGTTGGTATTGGACAGGGCCGTGATCAAATTGTTGCTGCATTATAAATAAATAGTGGTAATGATAATACAGTCAACAAAATGTTTTTGTACATGTGTTCATCGCTTTGGAACAAAAAGAAAAAGCAATTACCATATCAGGATGAATAGCATCTGTATGTTCAGCCGCATGGTCTGGTTCGGCATATGTTTCTTCATCAGTAAGAATATCATCATCTTCTTCTTCTTCTCCTTCTTCTACCTCCATAGGTTCGTCAATAGTTTGTGGAGCAGGGAATGCAAATTCACCTCCTGGTGATGCTGGCTTGGGTACATCAGGTGCTGGATTTTCAGATATGATAGAGACTTTTTGCTGAAGTGCCTTCCAATTATCTTCACGATCTTTTTGTCGTTTGCGTTCCATTTGACGTTGTAACTTGTATTGATTTGCACATTCATCAAATAAGACCGGATTGATATCCATACATAATTTAAGAGCAGTATATACAAGTCCAAGAATGGTTCTAAATGATACATATATAAAATACCAATAAGTATAATCTCCTTTATCATCAAATGTACCTCCAGCTCCACACTTACTTGTTCCAATGAGATTTTGATGTCTTGTACAATGCTGGGAAAACAATAGGCATAATAGCATCCATATTTTCAGCCATTAAACTTACAACATAATCATTATTCCAATAGTATAACGCACGTTCCGCAACCTAAAACAGAAACCGCCATTAATTAATTAGCACAATTATGATACGAACAAAAAAAAATTATTATCCTCTTCCTACTGCCTTTTATCTTACCTGGAAATGTGAACTGGAGACGCATTGTGACAATTTTGTAAATAAGGGGACCATAATTCGCTGAAACTCGTATGCATCAATTACATCTAAGATTTCTTCCAATTCATTCAAAAACATGACTTCCTTGGGGCTATTGACCTTGGGCCAGTAACGCAATAAGCCTGTGACCACCTTTTTTTGATTAAAATTTATAAAATTAATATATTTTTTCTCCTCTTCTTCACGCCTACTTCCATCCCCGTTTTATCTTTTCTTAAAATTGTCTTTTACCTCATGTGTTAATGTTTGATCCTTTTCTAAAAATTGTACAACACAATAAGCAAGTTGTGGATGATACAAGACCAAGGACTTGACTTTATGAAGTGGGATCAGTACTCGAGTCAAAAAGATTTTGTGTTCTTCTTTTAGTGGTAAAGCAAAACCATTGATAATACTGCCTAAAATTTCGAGTAGTTCAGCAACGCCATTGTGACGTTCAGTTTCATAAATAAATTGGAAAAAGATGTTGTTGATGGATCGACGAATAAATGCTCGCAAGTTTAAGAATTTGCCGTATATTCGGTGCAGTGTTGTCTTTAAGAAATCACGTTCTCGAGGATCTTCACTATCAAATAATTCCAGCAGCTGTATATAAAAAAAAAGATATATATTAGTTATCATGATCTATTACTTGGATTTTACACACACCTTTTTCCTTTTATATATTACATTAAAATTAGGAGATAACAAACCAATAATATAAATTTATGATCAATATGCTTCTTTGCATAATTGATGTTAAACTCGGGAGATTCCAAAAATCGTAAAAAGAATTCATATACAATTTGCAAATGAGGCCATGCCAATTCTAATACAGGTTCATCTTCTTCAGGATCAAATGCATCACCTACTGGATTGACTTGAGGTGGTATTGTACGGAAAAGGTTGATAGAAAACTATAATAAAATGTTGGTTTTCATTCCTAAATACATTTCAATAAAACTAAAATTCCATTTCCTTACCATATTGACAATTTCTGGGTAAACTGATTCTGTCAATACACCACGATTCATGTTAACATATTCCAATATTTCCTGTAACGTTTGTCGCTTGATTTCCTTTTCACGTAATTCCGATGAAGCATCACTGAAATCAAAGCATACCATACATTGACGTATTTTTTGAATGAAAAGATCTTGTCGTAAATGAGGTGGTACCTCTGTATAAAGAAAAAAGATACGCGAAAAAATAAGTTACTCCTCCTTTCTTTCTTTTCCTCCTTAATATTACTTTATCGCCATTATTAAAACTTACCATGAAATCCAGGTGTCTTTTCTAACTGAACCTTTTCTTTAACATAGAAACGAGAAGATTTTTGTCGACGAGGAGCCTTGCTTATCGGGATCTGATCCTTAGGTGCATTCTTTAACCGATTAAGTGCACCTGTCTTTGGAATATCTCTTTCACCAGATTTTGGATGATGCATGAATGATACTTGTGGGTTGTTTCGCTTTTGCTGTTGTTGCTGCTGCTGCTGCTGTTGTTGTTGCTGTTGTTGTTGCTGTTGAGATTGCTGCTATGAGATAAATAAATCAGTATCTATAATATTCATAAACAACATATACACACATATATGTACTAGTAAGCTTTTTTTAAAAAAGCTACTTACCAAATCGTTTCCATCCTCTGTATTCACAACAACGATAGAAGGTGTATTATTACTGTTACTAGGAGACGAAGGGGTTGTCTCAATGGTGGCAACGGACGGTGGCGGAGGAGGGGGTGTTGTTGTATAATAAGGTTGTTGTGGAGATGACGGTTGTTGTTGCTGCTGTTGTTGTTGTTCAGGACTTTGATGGCCATTCACTGGAGTTCCAGCGGGTGCCTTGTTCCTAGATAGCTAATAAAGAAAAGCAATTCAAGTTATAAGTATATTAAAAAAAAAGAGACTCCATACTCACGACTTTGTCTAACAGTCAACAATTTGCATTTTGCAAAAATATAAAAAAAAATATAAAAAAGAAAATACATACAACTCCTTTCCATCCTTTCATCATTGAAATAACGGTTGATGTTTTATATTCTACTAACGAATATTCGGATGCAAAATGACCGTTATATTTATGAGTGGGTTATCGAGATGGTAATAGTTAATCAGGTTTCTGAGTTCCAGCGAAGTTTCGAAAAAATAAAACGCGGGGTTTTTGAAGTTTATATATGAATTGATATTTATAAAAAAAAAATAATGCAAGATGTGTGAAGGAGAGGCAAATCAAAAAGAAGAAAGAAAAAAAAAACTGAGGAGAAAAAAAAAAGAAAGAAAGAAAGAAAGAGAATGTGAATGAAATGAAAAAAAAAAACTGTTTTACAAGAAAAAACAAGATATTATGTTCAGTGACAAAAAAAAAAGTTGTTTAGCAATATAATCCCCCTCTCTTAACATTTGTCGGACTCTAGTGCGAGACCATATTAGGTACAGAACTTTTGTTTAAAACTTTTCTTTTTTTCTCATTACTATTGTTACAATGTTCAAGAAAACAATGGATCAGGTTTAAAGTGAAGCAATTGTGAATGTATATTATTTGAGCTACTATTATAATTAATATAAATATGTATATATTAGGTGCTTGTAGTTGGAGGCGTTGCACTTGACATGACAAGTACCATTAGTAAAAGCTCAAAAGACTTTACGTCTTTATTACATACATCAAGTCCTGGTCATATTAAACAAACGCTCGGTGGGGTGGGTCGGAATGTATGTGAAGCGGCGATGCGCACAGGTGCACCAGCATTTCTAGTTTCGGCTGTAGGTGATGATCTCGCCGCTCAGACAGTCCGCCAAGGCATGCAAGAGATCGGCATGGTATCATTCTTTTCGTTCTTTTTTTTAATATTTGTTCTTTGATCACTTACGTAAGATTTAAAATTACTGAATACTTTAATTTTTTTTATAAATAATTATGTTATAGTCTACTCAATATATTCAGTCTATACACACTCATCCAACTGCCGTAAATATTTAACTTATTATTCAATTACGTATATAATCAAATAATCATCCTGATAATAGCCTTGCTCATGAATCTTTTTTTTCTCAGGTATACAATGCAATCCACTCCAACTCTGGACAATTGATCGCCGCTGTAGCGGACATGGACATTTTCGACATAATTGACTCTGACAAGGTAGAAAAAAATTTCCTGTTTGACAAACGTATTGATATGGTGATAATAGAAACGAAAACAAATTTGCTGATAAATTTAGCGTGTCCATTCATTTGAAAGGTAAAAGCAATATTACATTCTGAAAAAACATCGCTAGTATGTTTTGATGGCAATATAACAGCGAAAATCATGGCGACTATTGCGGAAACAAGTGTTCAACTCGGTATCCCAGGTAAACTGAAGCATGATAGCTCAAGTTAATTATTCTTGCTTCCGTAGCAACCAAATAATAATAATCAATTTTTTTCAAGTTTTTTTTGAACCAACATCTGTACCAAAATCACTTAAGATTTTTGAGCAACCTTCTACAGCTATTACTTCTGGTGCCATCAAATTCGTATCACCCAATCAATATGAATTGGAAGCTATGAGTGAAACAGCGAGAAAAACACTAACTACTGATAATATATCAAGGAATACTTTGAGTGACGAGGCTTATACGTTAAGCATAAAAGGTAAAATAAATGACCAAAAAGGAAAAGAGAAACATTCATGTCAAAGTAATATAAAGTAATATTTAATACTTTTTCGGGGGTTGTCTGTGTGTGGAACGAAAATAAAATTGGGAATAATAAAACTAGCCCCGGCCCAAGTTGAGCGTATGTTTCCACATGCCCTTCATCTTTCTCACATGATTCCTAATGTAATTACCAAATTGGGTGAGGATGGGTGTTTCTATACCGGACGATCACCAACTACCAATGAACCTTTTATCCATTATTTCGAACCTGAAGAGGTAGATCATGTTATTAGTGTTACCGGTGCTGGAGATTGGTAAGTAATATATAATAATAATAATAATGATAATGATAATAATGATAATAATGATAATAAAAGAGTAATAAAAATCAACATCAAAGAGGAAAAACTATCTTACTCACCTTTCTAATGACATAATTAGTTTTGTCGGGACATTGGTAGCCAATCTCCGAAAACATCTTGCTTATATTCAACCCGATAATGCAATGCTATGGAAACAAATAATTAGCCGAGCTCAACAAGCAGCTGTACTTACATTACAATCTGACTTAGCTGTCAGTCCAAATATAAATAAAACTTTACTATATGCAAATTAAACTATTGTTAACATTATAATTTCAGGGTGTAGAACCTTTTGGGGAGAAAGAGCGTTGGGTAGAATAAATGGGAAATGCAACAATAATAATCGGAGAATGTAACTAGAAAGTGGGGGACATAACAACCTCACGGCAGAACTGTTTACCGTTGTGACTTCATCTCCCAATTGTGTATCCCCCAAAGTGCTGGAATACAAAAAAAATGTTGCAAGGGCCTAAAGTTATGGGTCGGATTAATCATTAATCATTTTTTTCTTTCTTTCTTTCTTCTTTCCATACAAAAAATAATATAATCATCATGTTCGCTGCTTCACGTATTGCCTCTGCTGCTTCCAAGCGTGCTTTCTCCACCTCTGCTGCTAACCTTTCCAAGGTTGCTGTTCTCGGTGCCGCTGGTGGTATCGGCCAACCCCTTTCTCTTCTTATGAAGCAAAACCCCCATGTCACTGAACTCTCCCTTTACGATATCGTTAACACTCCCGGTGTTGCCGCTGATTTGAGGTAAACAAAGCATTTTCAAAAGTATACACATGTATAATTTTAAAGAAGAATACTCTATATACTAACATATTTGACAATAAACGCGTTTTTTCTTTCACATAGTCACATTAACACCAACTCTACCGTAAGTAATTTGTTTTGTTTTGTTTTTTAAAAAAAATAAAAGTACGCTACGGGAAAAATAGAAATTGTTTATTAAATGGAGGGCTGGGATTCTTTTTATAGGTCAAGGGCTACACTCCTGAAAACGATGGTTTGAAGTCTGCTCTTGAAGGTGCTCACGTTGTTGTCATGTAAGCTTTTGTCACATTTATATTAAATTTACTTTCTTAGTAAGAGAACTTACTAACGTTTTTTTTTCTTTAAATTATATAGCCCTGCTGGTATGTTACCTGTTAAAATCCCGGGTCAAAAAAAAGAGAAACAAGAATTTTTAGGGAAGAAGGAATGAGAGGAAAATGAATACTAAAATATATTTAATATTGTGTTTTTGTAGGTGTTCCCCGTAAGCCTGGTATGACCCGTGATGATTTGTTCAACACCAACGCTTCCATTGTCCGTGACCTTGCTGAAGCCTCTGCCAAGTACTGTCCTGATGCTCATTTCTTGATCATCTCCAACCCTGTCAACTCCACCGTCCCTATCTTCGCTGAAACTTTGAAGAAGGCTGGTGTCTTCAACCCCAAGAAGTTGTATGGTGTCACCACTCTTGATGTCGTCCGTGCTTCGCGTTTCGTCGCTGAAGTCAAGAACAAGGACCCCAAGGACTGCAAGATCACGTAAGTTTACTTCATCTTTGCTGTCGCTGATAATCTATTTTATTTGTGCCATCAAAATACTTAAATCTCATTCTTCTTAAACTATACAGCGTTGTCGGTGGTCACTCCGGTGTTACCATTGTTCCCCTTCTTTCCCAATCTGGTGAAACCTTCACCAAGGAAGAACTCGATGCTTTGACTCACCGTATCCAATTCGGTGGTGACGAAGTTGTTCAAGCTAAGAACGGTACTGGTTCCGCCACTCTTTCCATGGCCTTCGCTGGTGCTCGTTTCGCTTCCAGCGTTTTGGATGCTACCGTCGGTGGTAAGAAGGGTGTCATCGAACCCTCTTTCGTCCAATCCGATTTGTTCAAGGATCAAGGTGTTGAGTACTTCTCTTCCAACATTGAACTCGGTGCCGAAGGTGTTGAAAAGATCCACGGCTTGGGTGAAATTTCCGACTACGAAAAGGAATTGATCAGCAAGGCCGTTCCTGAATTGCAAAAGAACATCACCAAGGGCAACAACTTTGTCCAATAAACGTAACACTTCTTTTCCGATTTAAACAATTCCCGTTCTTTCTTAACACAAAACTACCTTATTCACTCTCCAAAAAAAATTGAAAGATATAGCAAGCAATATTGCTCATGTATAGGATTATTATTATTTTTCTGTAAAGGATAAAAAAAAGAATTTCTTTTTTTGTTGTAAAGTTTTATAAAAATAGAGATGATTTTGCCATCAGGAAAAAACATTGTAGGAGTTTTTGGCTTGTAGTATTGGTGCGCGCATTTGTTGTTGTTTTGGGATTGGAAGGGTAAACGCGAAAACTGGATGGTCTATACTCGATTAGGAAACTGGTGATTGGGGACTGAAAAGAAATAAGCAAACTCAGATTATGGGGATAAAAAGAAAGAAGAAAAACTGCTAATATGATTGTTCAGATACACTACATCCAGCAATGGTGATATTAGCTGCTACTGCCGGAGATCTATCATCCTAACAAGTTGGTAAAAATACCATGACTCGTTGATTAATAAAGCAGTTGGTTCCTTGTGCACAGTGAATGGGTATGTTAAAAAAAATATCAACCCCCATTATTACTGCAAAATGCATAGCTTCCCAATATGGCCGCGTTTTTTCTTGTGAAGAGTCAGAGAAAAACTCCAGTGATGACACGAAAGAAGAAAAGATGGTCTCCTAGGTATTAATAAACTGTAACTGCACTGTCATATAAATAAGCCCCCCCCCCCTGCAATAAGATACATAAGATTATTAGTAATAACGTTGGCATCGGATTAGTAGGTCTTAAGATCAAAAAAACTACAGTCCCTCCTGGCTGTCATCGCTTATAAAATTTTTCGGTTTAACTACTTAAAAGCCAAAAGATAATAAAAAAACCCTGGTTAAGTTTTGTAGACTTCTACTGAAGGTACAAAAGCTATTCAAGCAAAAGTGGATCAAATTCTCAATTGCTGAGAATAGAAATGATAGAAAAACTTTACGCACCAGAAATCTCCAATCTCTCAAACTAAGAGAACAATAAAACTGCTACGTAACGAGGGCAACAATAACTACAGACATGGTTACGGATACAAAATTTACCAATGGGAAGAAAGTGTCTATTCATTGGATATACAGGAAGAAAGAGAACGCGATTGATCATACTGAGGTATTGAACCGTCTGGGACAAGAATATGAATAACCACCTTACGATTTAAGGAGCTGTTAAATGAGCCAATAAGATTACAAGTTAATGCGAATATCCATTAGATAGATATAGGATGACGTACAATGTGCTTATTTATTTTTCGCATTGGCTTCATCGCTTTTATTACTTCTTACAGTATTATTTTCTGTATATTCAATAAATAATAATATAAACAAGGAACCTGTAAAAAAGTACTCCTGGATAGACGATCAATGATCATTTTTCAGACGAAGAATGATATTAAGAGTCTTATTTTCAACTTCTCAACAACAAACTTGGGTGATAGAGAAAGTCAAAATAATATCGGATCGTCTACTGTTGTATCATCAATTGTTCAAAAGGGCAATAATAAAATACATTACATTACTGTACAATAATAATCCTTTTTAAAAGTACAGAAATCCCTGACAAGAAGTTACGTTGTTTTATCTTCTTTAATTATTTAGCTATCTGAATTCGAATGACCACAAAGATAAGAATATAAAAGAGAAAATAATTATATGTTTTATATTATATTTATAATACTTACCGTCACCGCTCGCTATAACGATATTCGATATAACGATATTTCGATATAACGATAGGGTTTTGGCAAAAATATCGTTATATCGAGCGGACAAATAACATCTTTATTTTTTAAAAAAGGAAATAATACTAGTTTGTTGGGCATTTTTTTGACCTTCTAACTTTAGTTTTTAAGCTTTTTATTAAGTGTTTAATAATCTGAACATCATTTTTATCTTCAGGGATTGTCTTACCAAAAAAAATCAGTGATATTTTGCTTATGCTTCTTTCTTATAAAAATTAGATTTGTTTTTTCCCCAATTATGCTTGTCTAACTTTTTCTTTGTCAATTGGCATGCATTTGTAAACAATAATATGTAGATGGTTTTTGATGCTTATCATAATATGATACTCGCATTTTTTTTATAGGGGATCAGCATTAATTATATGTGATTATGTGGTTGTAATTCAATTAGAAGTAATAAGATGGGGGATATTTGACAAAGAAAACTGTACAAAAAAAAAGAACTGTTTTATTTTTATAGCTTATTTTTAGTATGGACAATATAAATTTCTAGAGTTTAAGACATATAGATACAAATAAGGCCAAGTACATATGGATGATATTTATCCGATTATTATAACTCAGATCAAGAATTCGATATAACGATAATTCGATATAACGATACACTTTTGGTCTGACGGGGTGTATCGTTATATCGAGCGGTGACGGTATATTAATACTAATCTTTATAACGGTCCCAGAACTTGTAATAGTCCTCACTGTTCAAGTGGCATTTGAAAAGTACAACCGTGATTCATCATGATGGTAGCGTTTAATATCAGTGCTAGTACGATTTCGTATTTTTTATCCATTACGTACTAGTGAATCTATATTTTTTCTATTCCGCACAAACTATAAAAACTTTCAAGTACGGAAGAGACAATTTTGACAAGATTTTAAACGTTGCTATGCCTCCGAGCGATAATTATTTAATAAGTCTTCAGTATTTGTTCATATTTAATATAAGAAAGGTATTATTATTTTCATCATAAATCCGAGCCACTACATTATTAACATGAGGTTTGGCTGGGGAATAGATATATGAAACAGCATTTCTTTTTTTTTTTACTTTCTTTGGTAGTCAAAAGAAGAAGTACCATTATGGCGGGATCTGCTTCACTATTATATGCAGCTTTTCGTTAGGGTTGCACCAAGAAGAGTAATCTTTAAATTCCGCTTGTACAGATGATAGATTTGGAGAGGTGTATATAATGTTTAGAACCCTCTTTTTCACTCACTCTCTGAAACAGAACTTTCTTTTTTATTTACAACTTTTTTTGCTTTTTATTTTTCACAATTTAAGATAAATACAGACATAACAACCATAAATTAAAATTATGGATTTGTCAGAAACCGATTCACCCAGTGATTGTGAAAATGTATGTCCACCTATATCTACTTTCTCACGGCTTGAAGGCGGTTTTGCTAACTTGGGTATCCATTCCAATACCTCTCGTGGATTCCGCAATCGAACTAGAGCTATACAATCTACAAGTCGACCCTCTAGTCAAAGTGCATATAAACTTAGAGAATTAATTGGGTGTAATGACGATTCTGATTCAGAACGACATCCCAACTTGGACATGGTTTTGGATCATGACAATAAGATTTCGTTCGATAATAATGACACAGTAAGTTGTTTGTTTTAATAACTATATAGCCGATAGGTATTCCAAGCTATAGTTTTGATAATAGTAATAATAAAATACTGATATATACATATAAAATCTAGTCTTTATCACATCAATCTGAAGATTCAACTGATTTTGATGATGATCTACTACTGTCTACACCGCCACCTTTGATTGGAAAACTTTTTGAAGACGAAGACGATAATGATGAAGTGGATTCAGATGAATATCGAGATGATACAACAAGTTGGGTCTCGCATATATATCACGATGAAGATGGTGATGTTAGTGAAACAGAGCCATTACCTCCAACAATGGGACCAGGTTATAATAAAGAAAATCAATCTGAAATATTGGATGAGAATTATCGACGAAAAAATACCAAACGATCTTATAAAAATAATCATACAACAATGATAATACCTTCAACAAGAAAAGATCGACAACATGGAGATGAATACAACAGTAATCGTAGTGGACATCGTCGACCTTTAGGACAAATGCCATTGGATGATTGGCCCTCAACAGTGATTATCGAAAATGAAAAAAAATTAAGACAACCACTTGAAGTAGTAGCATCTACAAGTACAGGAAGTAATAGTAGTACGAGTACAATTGGAAGTAGTCGTCGGTTTGTTCGATCCTTATCACCATCAAGGAAAGGAAAAGAGCGTGCATTTTCTCCTGAAAATTAAAACCATTCACCCGAACAACAATAGCAACATTTTTTATGAATTCACACTTTCACTAATCCTAATTCACTAAACTTAGTAACATTACAGAATTATATATACATTTATACATTTATACATTTATACATTTATACAAATCATATTATATTTCTTTTTCTTTCTATTACTCACTCACACACTCTCTCTCCCTCTCTCTCGCTACCTTTTTCTTCCTTTTCAACGTATTATCCCAACTATTATTTCCTATATATCTTCATTGTCTATTTTTTTATTTTTATTTTTTATTTAGCGTATTGTTTGTAGTTTCCCTCTCCTTTCCCGCCCCAATTTCAATTTTATTATTCCTATATTTAATATTCTTTTTTATTATCAGTTTATTAATATTATTATGTTATATAGTTATTTGAATGAATTTGATATTTGTGGTGGTGTTATAATTCCAAGTTCCCGTCGTAATTCATTGAGATCTTTATGAAAATGCTTTTCGAAATAAACTGAAATAAGAGGAACTGAGGATCTAAATAACCATTTCATCAGTCAATTATTATCCATTTATTCGGATCCATTTATATATATATATATAACTTACTTTCCAGTATAAACTGCCCAAGGCACATAAACATCAAATAATCGTTTACGGCTTTCCCGTGATCTCATTATTGGACCAAAAATCGAAGATAATGCTGTCATGGGTAACCCTGTCTGGGACCACTCGAACCATTTTAATGCCAATTCTTCTTCTACTGATACACCTAAACCCGTCAATGCATGATAAAAATCATGACATTGACGATATCGTTGCATAACATAAGCCAATTCTTCATTATCAATAAAATGAACCTAATAAAATAAATAACGTGTCATTTATTCTCGTTCTTTTTTTTTTTGGCATATAATCGAAATCAATGGTTTTGTTTCTTACTGGTTCACGTGTATCAGGAGTAACACCTTGAGAATCTAACCAAGATATATAAAAATGTCCAAAAGAACCTGGTGCACAAGTTTCACGTAACTTTGGGAAATCAATCGTGGATGTATGAATAATAGGTCGCTCTCGCAATATCTGTCTTCCACTTTCCGTTTGAAGCATTTGATCGCGCATTCTTTTTAATGCGGTTGTCCCGGTCGTTTCACCAAGTGCGGCAACCATGTCTATTTATTATTGTTTGCATAAGTTAAATTTTAACTATATATATACTTTCACAACAAATATATTTTGACGTTACCACCACGTAAAGGATCCAATAGAGCTGTTAAAGCTGAACCTGCAGCTAAAAGTGCACGTTGTTGGAATGGAATAGGAATGTGTGTTTCATAAAGTTTTTTTTGAGAATCTATTAATATTATTATTATTATTAGTTTGTTTATAATTGATAATGGTTAACAGAATGCCATGGAAATAATAAACTTCGCAAAAAAAAAAAATAGTACTTACTATTACTTGAACTAAACGTAGTACCAGTGCTATAACAGCGTAAATGAAAAGTGGAACGTGTAGCAATTGCACGCGCAAAGATTCGCATTGACATTTCTGTTCTTCTCCTTTTGTTGTATGGCTTTATGTCAGACCACTATTTTTTGGGAGGGGTGGATTGTCGGGCAACAAGTTTTTTTTTATTTGATAAAAAGTTGTCAATCAGATCAAGGGGTAAAAATATTTAATAATTACTAAAGTTTCTACTATTACAACATTAAATTAATACTGCTAATTTCTAATTATTATTTATTATCTTTATTTTTATTCTAGATCGCTATCAGAGGAATAAATATCATCTTCACTTGATGAAGTAAGATCAATAAAATTTTCATCATCAAATTCACCAGCATCTTCATTATTTGCTGGATAAACCAAGCATCCAAATTCTCGACTTTCCTCCATACGTTTCATGGCCATCTCCATCGTATATTGTTCTCTTTTCATTTTAGGTGTTTTCTTCAAGTCTTGTTGGATAAGACGAAGTCCTGCTTCGGGTACAAGTACTTGTTGTACATATTCTAATGGTAGTTGTGGTTGAGTTTGTTTAATAGTCAATTCCCCTGAATGAAGGAATAGACTACTTAATACTTCAAGTATAATGGCTGCACCTTTCGATCCATAATATCCTGGCTAAAATTATATACAATATATACCAAATTAACTATTTTTTTTTAATTCATCCACCCATCATTTTTTCATTGTAATACAAAAAATAAACTTTACTACTTACTAAAGTCTTATCAAATCGCGACATGACTGCCATTGTACTTCTTGCTTTATTGACGCCATCCTCTTCATAAGATTTCAATGCCATATCACGAAACTGACTTGACACTTTGCCCGAGATAACTGCTTCTAGATCCTTTTTCAATTTAATAATACGACCTTCCAATTTATCAAATTCAATATTCAGTGGGTATCCCTGTTGTGCACCTTCTGGCTTCACATTTAATTCGACCCGATGTAATCGACAAAATGAGTACTGCTCCATATTAGATGCTTTACGTTGTATGTGTAACCGTTTTTCCAGAAACTTTTGATGTTGTGTGCTGGCACGTTCTTTTATCCGTTCCGTTTCTTCTTGTTCAAACTGTTTATCTTTCTTTTTAATAATTTTAAGTGCCAATCGTACCTTTTCCGGCAGTTCTTTTCGTTTTCCAAGATCATTATGACAGAAGGGACAAACTACTTTACCTAAAAAATCATGATACATGAGTACAATTGATAACCCTCCCAACTTTTTGCTAAAAATTTTACCATTATCTGTATCATTCAAGAAGTCATCCACATCCAAATTACTAGAGAAAGATAAATTTTCTATTTCTTCTTGTTTTTTACGTTGATCTTCTTCTCGCTTTTTTTTATCTTCCAGGGTACTTGGTGCACCATTCACTTTACGTTTTGAACTACGAATGACAAGTTCGGGTACTTTGGTGTCTTCCTTTTCTTCTTTATTGTTCTTCGCTTTGCTGGTTTTTCCTTTTTTTAACACTCTTGAATTGAATTTATTTTTTGCCATTTTAGGATGTTGGTCCTGGAAATCGTCATCTTCTTCTAAAGCTCCTGCTGCTCTACGTTTGCCATTATAATTCGTATTGTGGTCGAAACGTGCTCGCCCTCTTCTTTTTGGTAAAGAAGAATCGGTTATGGAAGGTACTTCAATGGCTACTCCTTTGGCAGCTTCATTTTGTCGAATTCGAGTCGATTTTCTTTTACTGTTGTTAGTGGAAGCAACGGCTAATATTGTATCAAGGCTCTCTGCTGCTTCATTCCCTTTGTCATTATTATTGCTTTTGGCAGTATTCAAACGAAAAGGCTGATCAGCTTCCGTAGATCGATTATTACGATTAAACATTTTTAAATAGATGAAAAAATAAAGAGAGAGAGAGAGAGAAAAGTGTATGGGGTAAGAATGGAAAAGAGAGATAAAAGGAGAATATTAAGAAAAAAACGCGTTATAGTCAAAGTCACTTGACAACAAGTTGTATAGATTTTTTTTTGACGCCGCAGCTTAATTTATTTATTTATTTATTCATCGGCAACTTTACTTAAACTGTAACAATGACATGAACAGCTGCTAACCGGACATGTATCATGATTCCTAAACCAATCAAATATATGAGTTGCATGACCTCCATGACGACATGTTTGGCACCATGTAAACCATAAATCAAAACCTGCTGGATCAGCTATATTGAGTTAACGATTGAAAGACGTTAGTAAAATGAATAATAGATATATCAAGGTTTCTTTTTTTTTTGCTGGCTATTATTACTTGGTTACAATATAAAGAGAAAGGTAAATAATTATATTCACTTACTTTTACTAGAATCATTCATCGCAATTGTCTTTCGTACCGGATCAATAGGTGTACCCAAATGTAACAAGCATAAGGCACATCGAGGAAGTGGTTTACGACAACTAGGACAGACGGTTGGCTTTATACATATACAAAATGATGAGACGCCACATCTATATTTCCATATATATATTATTAAAAGTAAACAATGTCTCTTTTTTTTACCTTTTGTTTTCCAGAAGCACGACCGGATGAAGCTGGAGAAATATTTGTTTGTACGTTCATTCGTTTTCCTTCTCGAGTGCGCACATTTTGTACCAGTAAACGATGGCCCAAAGTTTGAGCACAGTAAGTACATCGAACATAAACTTGTGGGGGAGCTACTTCACTTGAATTCATTCGTTTTCCTCTTTCAATATCAAATTTAGCACGTGAATGCCAAAGTTGCCATCGATCTAAAAGATTTCGATAACTATAGTCCCGTCCCATCAATAAAAGAATACAGTAACAATGTTTAGCCTTTGAATGGAAAAGTAACATGATTGTAATATTAAAGGTTCTCTTAGGTTTTTTTCTACCTTTCCACCCAATCTTCTACACGTTTATCCTTGAATCGTTGAGGAACAACATAGCTCATTACAAGACTAGCTGTCTGCACATCACTATATCGGTTGACCGTCTGTTCAAATAAATCCACAGCAGATGTAGTAAGTCCTGTCAATAAAACACCTTCTACATCGCCTTCTTCAATCACTCGTTCTGTTGATTTTTCCAAATATTGACTCAACTATGATAACAATAACAATAGTAATATTAATAGTGAAGTTAAACTAGGAGAGTGAACAAGTAGGGTAATCATAATAATAATATCTCATTATTAATTTTGCTTTTTTACCTTTTCATCATCTAGTACACGTAAAGCAACAGCCACACGTTCTTTCAATGAAAGTCGTGGCTCATTCAATACTCGGAACCAATCATTGGATGAAATATAAGAGAAGATGGCTCGTAAGTAAGGTCGATCCACCATATCTTGACTAAGCGATTCACACAAATCCCGCCACGTAGGATTCACATTCACTGCACCAGGTTGAAACCCTGCTAGTACAGCAGACATTAACTTGCGTTGTTGTTCTATAAATATAATAAAGTATTCAGTTAATAAACAAACAAACAAAATGAAGCTTGCATATTTATTTATGTATATGTATATGTATGTGTATTAAGCAGAAGGAAAGGAGATGGTATTTTTACCATCGTGACCCGATCCACGTTCGCTTTTAAGGGCTTCAATAGCACGTTCAGTTAATCCACAAAAGAAAGCCCAGCCCGCTGCTTGATCATAATCCCCTCGTGATTCGAGACTAGGTAAATAAATAATCTTATTTGTTAATCCTGTAGAAAATTCCATAACGTACATAAAAAAAAAAGAAGCCGCTTTACTTTACCGCACAAGCTCTTCTTCTAATTCACTTTGGCTATAATCAAATCCACACACTTTTAAAGCGAGTTTTCTTTGTGTACGTTTTTTTGTAGAAACCATAAAAAGTGAATCTTGCTCTGGCTCTCCTGTTACTGCTTGTTGTTGTTGTTGTAGTGGTGGTGTCGTGATTGTTCTTGATTTATTTCCCGAACTTCTTCTTCCACCATCTGGATCATATTTATTTCCTTTATTTGTTGAAGTTTTTCGATTTAGCGATGTCCCGGTATCTTTTTTTATTATTATTGAATTAAAATAGTTGAGTCATTATAAGTTGAAAGAAGAGAGAGGTAGATCCTCACGTTGTTATGGTGAATACTTTTCTTTGGTTTTTACCTAATCCATTCCAAATAACATAGACACCTTGATAAGAATACTCAACACTTCCAGTAAGTTCATCCGCTCCTAACAGTAATTGTATTGTTTTTCATCGTATCGAAATTAATATATCTTGTACAAGCAATATAGCCATTTATATATATATATATATATAAGTATGTTATATACCACACAAGGAAGACATACTTTGTATCCATGACCATAATTCAGTAAGTTTATAATCGCCTTTCGCAACATTAATGTTTTCTTTGTACTAAATAAAATTCATGTTTAACAACGCGAAATTAAATAATATAAAAGGATTTTTTTTCTTTTTTTTTACCTGCATAGAATAACCCATCTTGACACGATTACGCATAACAACGGATATATCATTAGCAAGACTATCAGCTACACTACCAGTTAATTCAGAAGGTATCCACTGTAATTCATCCACATTATAAGAGTTCGATATATATGTCTCATCACTTTGAGATCTATACAGTATATATGTAATCAATATTTGTTAGATATTGAAAAGAACTGAAGAAAAGAGAAAGAAATATTACGATGTAATATTTTCTTACTTACCGACTCCGTCCATCCGTAATATTCAATTTTGCCAATTCTCCCTTAATATTACTTTTATTATCTTGATCGGGTGGTCGAAAAGTACGATCACTTCCTCCGCAACTTAATAATTCGCTTCCATTGGTAACCAACATGCCCCCTGTTGGTCTCCATGTCATCTTGGATGCTTCTTCCAAATATATTGATTGAAATTGACCATCGCGGTACATTGTTAATATACTTGGTACCATACTGCAAACGTCTGTACGATGATGATGATGATGATGCTTATTGTCTCGCATAGTAGGTATAAAATTAAAGGTTGTAATTGGTTTTGGACTTGCTGCAGCTATATATGTATCAAATAATAAGCATGCATGCATTAGAAATTTATTAACCCGCGTTTTTTTTTTGTACGATTTTTAATACGATTATAAATCTTACATTCTCGACTTCTCCATAATACAGGAACACCACCAAATCCCGTTTCATTTGGAACAATTTGGTGCGATTTCATTGTATCCTCTACTATAAAAGATTCAGTGTTGGGCAATCCTTTTAATCCACTGGTTAATGATGTTTGATTAATAGATTGTGGTGGAAATTCCGAAGAAGGTGTTGTTGGTGGAAATGATGATGAATTCATATTATTTGTTGTCGTGGGTGCTATTGCTGAATGAAGTGTACATGTTTCTTGTATATCCCATAAATTTACATGTGTTGCATCCTTGGATAAAGAAGCTAAAAGACCTGGTCTAGAAGGTGAGAATGTGATTTTGGAAAGACTATGTTTGGTCGTCGTTTCTGAATTTAATGTTAGAACGTATTGTAAATTGGTTAAGGCTTGTGAATATACATATATATGCAAATTATTAGTAAATCAAGTAGTAGTAGTAATAATAAAAAAAAAAAGGATATTGAATCACTGGTTTGTCGAAGATCCCACAACTTGATGACGCCTTCTTCGTTATAGGTTGCGAGTCGATAAGGATTAAATGGATCGATGGTTGTGCCATAAACAGCCTTGGTGGAAAATTGAAGTGGTGAGGAATTAGAATCCACTAGGAAAAATAAAACAATTACGCCCGGTACTTAATATCATGGCCATTATATGTATATAACTATTTTGCAGAATTTTTACCTCTAATGTCGTATGTACGTAAGTATTTATATCCCATGCCGGCAATTAATAATGGAGAACCACCATTAGTAGACCAAGCACATGATGCGATGGCTTCTGATGACCCGTATTGTTGAATCGGACGTTGTTCACGATAACTAAATAATACAAATAATACAAAAAGTTTAAGTGAATCTCTTTTTATTTTTGAAAATCAAAAATGATAAATATGCATAATTTACGTAGAAGATGAATAAGATCGGTCCTGAACACCTAACAAAATAAAAATAAAAGTATCATATATGTTAATTATCACTTATCATTCTTAGTCCATCAATGCCGTCCAAAGAATAAACATTTCATTTCTTCTGAGTTTCTTTTTTTATACCTGTCAAATTGGATAGATTAGATGATGATGTATCATATCCGTCAATTGCTTGCGATACATCCCAAACCAAAAGGCATGGATCATTACGCACCTTATCAAGACCACATGCTAATAAGTGTGGATGAGATTGTGAAAATGATACCACATTACAAGGACGTGACATTTTAACACCCAATACAGGATACGAGGATTGTTGTTTTGATGAAGCATTATTGAATTTTGCTGTTGTGTTGGTATTACGATAATTAGGATTAGGTGAATTCGGTGTATCTGTAAATGGTGAATCTAAGTTGTTATTGTTGATATCGTTTTGCATTTTTACAAGGACCGTTCTTCCTGTTGTGAGACCGACAGCAATCAAATCACGTTGATATGGATCCGGAGACCAATCAGCACACTATTTAAAGGTGAAAGATAGATATTATTACATATCTGGATCACACATTTTTATCAGATATACATAATATTGTAATATATTATAGCTTTACCATCACCAAAGCTATTTTTGGTATATTAGATATAAAGTGCACACTCCCTGGCGTGTCCGAAGTCTTCAAATAAAAGCATATGTTAGCTATTTATGTTCATAGAATGTAAGAAAATCAATCACAAGAAAAAAAAAAAAAGAAAAAGAGAACTTACCGGTGGAATCCATTCATATAACTTGAGTTCTGTTCCACTTACTAAAAATCGGTTAGAATCAGGATGAGGTGACCATATAATCGATCGCGACGACGCCATTGAAAAATAAAAATATGTGTTATAGTAATATGAATATAAGAAAAAGAGCGCGCTTTACAATTATCGAAAATGAGGGTGGGGTTTTTATATTATAATCTTTCTTTTGTGAGAAATTCGCTTTTGGCCAATAAAATTCTTATCTGACACAGAAAAAGAAAGATTGACAACACTTTTTTGCATATATTTTATAATATATTTACACATAAACTCATGCAGCAATAACATCGCCGGGAGTATATCGATACATCTTAATTTAAATATATTTTTATTGCTATAATCAAGTACATATAATTTATTATGAGGGTAGAGATAATACCATTATGATAAATATTTAAATGAAAGACTCAAAGTAAGAGTGTTTATCACGTTAATTATTTCTAGTAAATAAAAGCATAGCATCAAGCAAAAAAAATGTGTATGATTCAGGAAAAAGTATCATTTCTATATAAATAACATATTGTAGACTCGGTTATCACCGATTACATGCTGCTGCTCTTTATATAGTCGATTATTAAGCTACTTAGCAGTGCATAATGTTGTACTCGATAGGATTCACCATCCGGGAAAGAAACACAGGAGTGCAACCCTAGCAGAGAGGATCTTTGTTTATAAAGTCAAATGTATCAGAGGAACAGAGTGTTGATAGTAATAGGTAATGCACAAAGGTTATAGCTGGTGGGAGATCCAAGATACGGGTATTGTACTATATTGATCTAGGATGGCCAAAGACTGTTCAGAATAGGAGTTTGTTGTTTACTTTTTTTTATATTTTCTATCTAACCATTCTCCTGTATTTTCTTTTCTACACATTTCTTGTTACCAACCCGACTCAACTGTCATGACAACGGAGCGTCATCGCTTGATATATACTACTATCTCATAATACTATCATGACTATATATATAAAGCTTTTACTGTTATTTTTTAGCATATACGAAAGTAATTGAGCAGTCTGAGTATTCTACCCTTGTTACTGTGAAGTTGAAAGAAGCATAATTTTTTCTTTCTCTTTCTCTTATTTCAGTGAAATAGAAAAAATAAAAGTATATTATACTGCTTTATGTTATACTATTATATACATGTATTAGAATTTTATTGAAAGATAATAGAAAGAAAGATGATTGTATAAGTAAAGAAAAAGGAGGAGGGAGGAATTACATAAGAAAAAAAGGTAGTACTATTGATTATTTTCCACATACAGACAACACTCTGGTCTTACATTGAATTACAAGAGTAAAGATATACGAATAGATTAGTACTACTTATTTAGTATTTTTCCAGAGACAATATCCAAGAATTACAGCCAAATCTCCAATGAATAATTTTTCTGTACGATCTAAAATATTCGGTGTCGCTCTAGGTTGTTTACTTTTTGCAAATATTTGCACTGATTTTTTTTGCTGCTTCACTGTAGATCCTGAAGATGATGAGGTTGATGAAACTAAAGAAAAAGAAGCAATAATATGAACAAAATATTCTTGTACAGCACTGGGATTAAATAATATCAAGTGGCGTCGGATGAATGAGCTATTTTGTTGCTGTATTAGAATCCTAGATGTGTTAGGATAGAATCGATGAATGGTATTTAAAAGAGAATCCCAAGTAAGATTGAGGTGTAAAAATCTTTGTAAAGAAGCTTCAGTAGAAATAGCATCCAAGGTATAAAATCCATCCGCTAGATCAACAAATTCCTGAACATTTTCAGTTATCATCTTTTTGTTGCCAATGAATTGATATAGTTGATTCCACATAACATCTTGCTGATATAAAAATACAGCCTATATAAAAAGGATATATTAGTACATTATGTTCCCAGAATTACAATTAAAAATAAAACAGACAATAGTTTAATACTTCTTTTTACCTGTTTCATCAAATCATCAATTCGTTGTCTTGCTCTTAGGGTTACATCTTTCAAAGTATGCTTTTCAGGTTTCAGCACTTCTTCTAAAGATCCGGTTAAACTTCTTGACTTATACCCAGGTGAATGATTCCATGCTCTTTCCTTCTTTGCTTGATATCCTTCCGATGGATCTTCTTGGTAAGTCACAATAATGAAATACTCTACCGTTACCTTCATATCGTTCTTTGTTGTTGTTATTGTCGTTGGTGTTGTTGAGATGTTGTCTTGTTGAGGCGATTCAGCATAATCATATTGATGACTCATACCAAGGTTAGTATTACCCTCTCGACTGACATTATTGCTACTATTACCACCACCACTATGATGATCATCAGTAATAACCAATGTGTAACGGTAATAGCTCTTGTTGTTTCTACTGCCTCCGTAAGTCTTGGTAAATGAAGGATCATTAGAAGACACGAAACAAGCCGTTGGCACCCCATTCGTATATAGCGATTCAAATCCATACTTAGGAGCATTTCGGATTACCATTGATAACAAATGTGTCATACTATTATCTTCTCCAACATCTTCTTCTTCATTATTTGGCACTAGCTCATATATCCCACGAACAATCCGATTCCTTGAATAATTGGCAGGTTTATAATACAATGAAAATGTATTTTTAATAATACCCAACAAATTTATAGAAGAAGGGAGCGATGATGCCTGATCCAATGACTGTTGAATAAATTTCAAATTAAAATCATACACAAACGAATTGACATGAATCTTTTGTTTGAATCGATCACATTCTTCTGTAAAATCTTGAAAATCAGCTCGTCGTTTTTCACTGCTTTCGTGCATATAAGGAGAATGATTCATAGCAGCAAGACGACCATAACGTCGATGCAAAGTATAAAGTGTTACTGATACAAAGACATCTGTTAACCGTGCCTCACACATTATGGTTCCACCAGGATATACTTGAAGTAAATATATAACAGGAGATCGTACAGAAAAGTCATTTGCGACCTTGTAATAGGATAAATAAGCACCTTGATCTTCTTTGCTTGAATTACTGTTACCAGAAACACCATGAACAATCACATGCATACCAACACTTTGTAGATATGAAGCATACTCGCTCATAAATGTATGCGCTAGTCCTTCATACCAAATCATTGCTTCTTCCATATGATGATGCTGTTGAATTGTTTCAATGTTGTTTGTTCTTGCTGTATAATTTGCAGTGTTGCTGAATATACTGGATCTTTTGGGATCAACATCTGAAAACACAAGAGGAGTACGACAAAAATGTAATAAACGTGACGCTTTCAGTATAAGACGAAGTTCGGTGACCGACATCATTTCTGATGCACTATTATTAATATCAGCACTATTACAATCCTTCTTTTCTGTTTCGATATTTCCATGTTGTTGCTTTTGCTGCATCCAAGCGGAAGAATACCGACTGGCCCATTTAATATATACATTAAAAGCTTTATCATGTGCAGCACGTAGCTGTGAATGTTGTAAAAAAGTGTCAAGAAAAGGGGTTCCATGTTCTGTAAGATGGTCAGGAAACTGCTTTTGATCGTCTTCTTCTACTACCGTTGTGATCGCTAAACTCCTTGTTACGGGTGAAGTATATGCGTCTTGCAAAGCAGTATTACAGTTTTTTAATAGCTTGCCGGAAGATGGATGGAAGGGGTGAGTTTTCATAGCTGGAGCTGTCGTTGTAGGCGAAGAAGAAATCTTGACATTGGAGAGCCGTGTAGCACTGGATGCTGCCGACAATGAAGGTCGTCCTGTTGTTGTCAAACTGATATTCATAGTATTAGCAGAAATAGGTTCCAATCCAACATTACTTGTAAAATACATATTATTATTAACCAAACTTTTCAATATTTCAACGCTCGATGTAGAATCATTTTCGGATATTGATGATGATGATGTTGATACTGTATTATCATTGCTATTACGTAATATCGCTGAAAATGTTTCCGAATGTCGAAACAAACCCAATTTTTGATGCATAATGTTTTGAAGCATACGTACACGATTACTCTGATGGTTCACTGCCTGTTCAATCACTTGGACAAGTTGATCAATAAATAATTTTGTATAATTGTAAGTGTAAAGTGTAAAAGAATCTGCATCAAAAATGACAAGATGAAAAGCACGGCGATGAGAGGCCTCTTTATAGGATGGCGAGGTTAGCTTTTGCGATAATTTGTTGTTATTAGAAGTAATGTTATTATTTTTGTTGTTATTGCTGTTGTTATCAACATTGGATGATGCGACAGATTCATGACGACTATGTGCACTGTTTTGATCGGCTCGTAATATAGATGCTATTTCACTACGATTATATGCTAAAACGCTTTTATTATCCTCTGTTATGGTGGCTGTGCTAGCGGTTACATTAGCGGCAGTAGGCTCTGGTCTCGTTGGTCCATGATAATGTTTACATCCAGAAAATTCAGTTAAACCACTGATAATTGCATATCGAATATTTTTTTGTGGTTGCATCATGGCTTGGGCATTATGCTTTAGATCTGCACTTGTGTAACATATTTTATAATACATATCTTTTATGCTGTGACTGTTTATGTTATCTTGTTGCTGGTGTGATTGATGTTGCTGTTCTTGGTAATGATCCTGTTCCTCCTGCTGTCGTATTCCGATGACTGACTTTATATTCGAGTTCAAATCAATAAAATCAGCATTCAACCGTTGAACCACTTGGTTCAAACACCATGGTTGCAATTTGACTGGATAAGTAACCATGCTGACACTTGGATTATTCCAATGAAATGAATCTTCAAGAACATGAACAAAGGACGAAAGTAATGAGCTAAGCTGGACATTACCTATCTCTTCCAAAAATGGCGATGATGATGTTGTCGTTGTTGCTGTTGGTTCTTCTGCTGACGTTGTAAATTGTTGTTGTCGTTCAATAGCAGCAGCAGTTGATAATGGTAATGTGCTTGATACAGCTTGTTCAATGATATAATCACAAATACTTTGTCTAAAACATTTGTAAACATGATCATATAAGGCCTTAGCATCTACCTGCCCAACCGTCCAAATTTCAATAGAAATCCTCTTGTCATACTGTTGTTGCTGCTGATGAATATTACCAGCTGATGACTTCGATGCAAATGCTGATAATAAACTTCGTGGTACTGTATCTTCTTTTTCGGTATCCATTACTGTTGATGTATTTTGATGTGAATCATTATTTTCTACTAGAGAATCATGGAATGAAATAATAACACCTGCTACACCTTGCCCTATACATAATTCAAGATCTGTACATACTCCTGGTGTACGATTAATACAACTATAGTAGAAACATAACTCTTCCACAGATGAACTTTCTCCATGGCTGCTGTTAACGTTATCCTTACTATATATATATATACATGTGTGTGTGTGTGTGTGTGTGTGTATCCAGTTAGACTAAAACAAGAAGAATTATATATTAATCTTTTCTTTTTACTTACGTTGCACTAAAATAGAACCCCTTGCCAAAATTCATATTATTGTATTGTTGACGAAGTCGATAATTCTTGAGAGATGAAGCAAGTCCATTACCAGTTAAGACACGAATTGAATTGGTCAAGATACTTTCACGTAAAAGCAGTGCAAATTGTGGAATGTCATGAATATTACTTGGAACTTGCATTGATTCATGCACACTAGGCGGCTTATCCACTGGAAGAATAAAGTCGATATCCTAATTTAAACAAAAAATAATAATAAATGTGTTCATTCCATTATGTTTCTTCTTCTTAAAGAAAATAAATAAATAACTTACAGCTCGTGATAATTTTGATCCAGGATTACGAAGTAAAAATTGTTGTACTTCTTTTAACGTAACATGAGACATAAGTCGGTTCTCAAGCAAATCAACCAATTCATCGGATATCCAGTTAGGTAAGTCAACGCCATAAACTTCAAGTACAAGCTCACGCGACTCAACTGCACGTGCTTGTTTCCTTGGTTCAGGTGATAATTGAATACTATTGGTACTTTGGAGTTTACCGCCACCACCTGGACTTGATCTAGGACTTGTTCGACGACTACTTGTATTGGTTGCAACTGTACCAGTATAATGATAAGAAGAATAATACTCCTGCTGCTGTTGATGAGAATAAGAATAAGCTGCTGTCGCTGTCTCTACTGTGCTTGTTGGTTGTGCTGACTGAGTACGTGAGTGATGATGAGAAAATGCTGCCATGTTTGATGTATCACTTATACCCATATTAGTTAATAGTGAGTTATGAGGTGATGTACCTCGCATTGCTGTCGATCCTTGTTGCTCATCTGTTGTTATAGAATAATCAATAATACTGGTACCATCTGTATAATGATTGATCACTGTTGTTTCCCTAAGTGTACAATAGATGACAGTATCATCACGCATACATACAAATATATTAGGTCGGTTTTTAACAGTAAAATGACGTAAAACGTCAGATGAAAGAGCATTTAATGCAACGTTTGGTTGTAATCGCCAATGTAATGGAAATCGCCAAGTAAATATAATATCACATGCAAATTGACCAGGACGGAATTTTTTAGGTGGTGTAAAAGATGCCTCTTCCCCAGATGTTGAAAGCATTTCAACTAAATTATTCCCTCCTGTTGATTGTGTTCCATTAGTCGCCCTTCCTCTGTTATTACTGTGTTTATTATTATTGTTGTTATTGTTACTATCATCAGAAGATTCGTCGGTGGACATGTCAATTATGTTCTTGTTCGTTGAGTCTTCATTTGCTAATAGATATTTACTATGTGATATATTTTACAGTAACAGTAATACTAATAAGCTTTTTTCCTCTCCATCTGCAGTTAAATTACTTTCCACTTTGATAATAGTATAAATAAGTAACAAACCTGCAAACACGAGTAGCATTTAAGTGTTGTAAAAGAACCAACTTGTTTGTTCGTTCAATAGCATGATTTATCATAACCTTCGTCATTCGTACAATTTCCGATCGGTTGACAAATTGGGGCATTTTTGAATAAAAATAAATTTGAACTGTTTGAGAACGAGGAATAATCAATAACCAATAAAGCTGTTGATATGCCTGATTATCCAGAACACTACTGGTATTGGTGGGACCTTCTTCGTCTGAAAATACATCTGGTTCCATTATACTAATACCCAGGCCTTCACAAAATTCATCATTCGGTGACCCTGCAACATTATCCTGTTGACCTTCTTGTCGTTGCTGTTGAGATTTATTATCAGTATACAATTCAATTCCAAGATCCATATAAAAATCGGCACCTTCTTCTTCTTGTTGTTGTTGTTGTTGATTATTATTATTATTATTATTATTACTTGCTGTTTCTGATGATCGATAAAAATCATTACTTTCACCAGTATAAAATATATCATTATATTCCTTTTGATCTGTAGCATAAAAGCAATCGCCCACACGAACAAGTTTATAAGGTGTCATTGAATTCCGTTCCAGTTGTTCAAGAAAGATACGTCGACTCATTTGTTGATCCTTGACAAAGACTAAGGGAATGACCATAGTGGTTGGAAAATCGACAAATGGGTTTTTTTTCATTAAATGACTTTGGATATAACGTACAACAACATCAGTTACAGGTCCAGCTCGTAGCAACCCATGCATGACTTCTTCAGTTAACAACCAAGTCAATCGCGCTTTGGTTTCAATTAACGCATCTTGCTTTTCAGCACTTAAACCTGAAAGAGCTTCACGGTACTCGCCTTCATTATCAAAAAATGATCTACAATGATAAACCAAAACATGTCAAAAAAAAAAAAAAAAAAAAAAAAAGGAGATCAAAAGTTAATAGCCAGTTTGAAAATAAATTAGTTGTCTAAAAACATACCAAAAAGAGAAAGATACTTTACGATTGATGATGTACAGGACTTTCTGCTGGACAACCATGTGAGTGACGTGCATGAATAACAGGAGAATATTTTGTCTGCGGAATTGTCATACAAACAAGACGCACTGTAGCTGATGATCCATCAACTGAAGCAACAGGCGATTCCAAAGATCCAATATCTATCGGCTCATAATCATTGCCCCTGCTTCCATGTTGCTGTTGTTGTTCTTCATTAGCACCAATATTATTATGGTCTCCTTCATTATATGATGTTGGTAAAAACTCTAATGGAAATGTTTTTGTTGTAGAATATTTTGGATTTCTTAAGGTATATTCTAATCGAATAAAGAGTGGACATTGAGCAGATATAACAATATCGGCCAATTTAGTTAATTTGCCATTTCCTCCAGCAAGATCTTGCTTATTATGTTGTCCAATCTTGACATGAGCAGGTCGATAACAATAAATAAATTGACGCTTTCTTTTGGAATACATGACTGGTTCAAAATGATGTTCAAGAACGGAACTAAATCGTTGCTGTGCGGAACTCCACTCCTCGACACTAGTATACATATTGTAGTATATATATATATATATATATATATATATATGTGTGTGTGTGTGTGTGTGTGTGTGTGTGAGCAGACATTACGCAAAGTACGTTTGCTTGTTGAGCAACCAAATCATTCATCCAGTCTTTTTTTTAATCATTTACCTTGTTCTACCATTGCGTCTTAATAATGTTTGTACATTAAGATATCCAGTAAGATCGATATCAAGAACAGTTTCTTCGCAGATATCCAATACCTTGTCAAAATCTTGATCAGAAACTATACTTCCAAACAGCAAAGATGAATAAATTGATTTTGCAAAACAACTTGAATAAATATCTGTAATATCTTGTAATAGTCGAGATTTATAATCTGAAAGAATTTTTTGCTGTTGCTGCTGCTGACTATCTTCATTATTGTAAATAGTTTCGTTAATTGTTTTGTTGTTACTATTGTTGCTGCTATAGCCGTTTGTAAGATGAGGTGATAATATAGATTCCTTGATAGATGCAAAATCAATTTCTTTAAACATATATCCTCCTCCTCGTTTACTAGAAGAAATATGATCTTCTTCTCCTCCCCCTCCTTCTTCATCATAATGATGATACAGGTCAGCTGATCTTGTTGGTGTTTGTCGATAACATTCAAATAACAGAAGCCCAAGATTATCTGTCATCGTCGTTTTCGACTTGTCATGTTTGTCATCGTCAGTAAAAGATGTGTGATGTTGCACCAACGTCGCAAGAGAAGGGACTAGTACAGCAATAAAAGTACTTGGATTAAATGTTTTAATAAAGCATTGCATATCTGTAATCCGATGTAATAGTCGTAATGTACTCTTTGGTGCATGGGTATTATTCTTGGCATACATAGTCTCTCGAAAGAAATTACACCAAAAATTGTCATTGGGCAAATTTGATTTTGTATCCATTTCACAATCGGCTAGAACTCGAAGATATTGTTGAAAATAATAATGAGTTAATACAACATCACGGTAGGAAGAAGGTAGGTCCGATAGAGCTTCTCTGTATGTCAAAAATTCTTGATCAGGTCGTGGACAATGACATGTAGAAGAGCTCTGGTTATTGTAACTACCACCACGAACAAGTCCAATAGAAGGAGAAGCAGCTGCGTTTCCATGCCAACTTCTTGAGTGGCTATCTTCGCTTTTATTGGGTACTGCTGCTATCATTTGTGCTGGTGCTGTTAAAGGTAAATAACGTTCAGTCTGTAACCAAACAACACCCATTTTTTGATAATTTTCATCATTATAAACAATACTGTTGTCATTGGGATGTTGCTGCTTTATGAAAGACTGCGTTATTGGTGATGGTGATAAATACAAATTGTAGCTATGAGTACTGTTATCCATTATTTGCCCTTGCTCTTCCTGTTGTCGAGGACAAGGATATATGGCAATGGAAAATGTACTTGATCGAAGAACCGATGAAATATCAATTACCATAGCCTTTTTTATATGATGATTTCCCAATAGATCATTATCCAGAGCAAGATGTTTATTGTCATCGCTGTTGTTTCCCATCCTATTTGCTATACTAGCTACTGGAGGAGCGGGAGAATTACCTCCTTCACGTTGTTGTTGATAACCAGCTACAAAAGTCCAATCAAATGTAATTAATTTAGATAAAATCTTTCTATCTTGCTGAAACAATCGTCTTTGTTCTGTCTGTACAATATCTCGTTCAATAATTCGATTCTGTGCTTCTCTTCTTGTTACTGGTTCCAACCATAATTCTGTCGTTAATATTTGTTTTGTAGGGTCTCGCCAAATAAAATATTGGGAAGATCGTTCGATAGTTGTATTATTACGATCTTTATATTCTTTGTAAAAATGACATGTGGCTTCGTTAAATGATATCAATACGTAACCCTGATAATAATAAGTGTATATATATAGCAAAAATATTAACTTCACTTTAAACAATTTCCGTCAATCAGAGCTCACAACATAGATAATCATAAACATATATTCCTTACTTCTGCTAATCTTGCTTTACATAACCGTTCAAATGCAAGGTCATGCAATAATTGTAATCCATAAAAACTGTTCTCTCCTCCATCTGTGGTTAAAATCTTGGTATCCCAACTCCAACGTTGTCGACGTAAATAATTACGAACAATATACTCTCCCGCCAACAATGCTGGTGTAGTAGGCCGTTTACGATAATAACCTCCTACTCCTCCTTCTTCATGGCCTTTTGTAATACCAAAATAGTGTTCTGAATCACGCATCAATAAATTAAATAGTGGACGTTTGGCTATCTCAATCTTGACTGCTGACAGTGATGAACGAGCCATAAATGCATTAGTAGTGGAAGAGGCAGTAGTACTACCATCATTGATAGTAGTGGTCATCGTTGGACCTCCAATATCCAAATCTGTCAAAATTTGCCCTTCATTTAAATTGATTCGAGTACTTGATATATACACCAATTCTTCCATGATATGTAAGCGCATATCCAAAGGAGTATTAAAAAATCGCACATCAACATGAATCGTTCGTAGGTTCTCATGAGCAACTTGTATTTCATACATTCGAGAATCATCATTGTCAGTAGTAGTTGGAGGGGTGATCTTGATAAAAGTCCCTCGGTGACTGACAAAATCCGTCATTTGACGAAGCAAGTCAATTAGTACATCCAAGACAGTAGATATCACTGCATTTTCGGCTGACGTGATAAATGTTGATAATGTTGCTGCTGGTGCTGTTACATTATTAGTTATACTACTGTTATAGTTACTGTGATTATAGTCGGTGGTATAGCAATAATACGGGGTAAAATGTAAAATAAGATCAAAACTATGGTTGGTATCATACCAACATGATGTTTGGTGCCTTATATCGCTACTATCGTCCATTTTTTGCCATATTTCTTGAAATTGTGAAATATAGGACGTTGGTGACGATGGTGCGATGGCTGGCTTTCGCTGATTTAATAATATCATCATGTTGCGATTGTTGGTATTATTAGTATTGCTGTTGTTGTTGTTAAGCATCAACAGGGTATTTAAATGTTTATCTGCCTCGGATATTGTTGTCAAGAGTTGTTTCAGTTTACTAATTTTTAAAATCCCAGCGGATCCAGATAAGTTTCCAATATTTGAAGATGCAGTAGATGCGCTTGCGTTATTATTAAATATACCCATGACTTGAAATCGTCGTTGAAATTGATCCCAATTCCGTAATAAGTGTGAAAATGTGCTGTTGGCTCGGATAAGGATTTCTGCTTTTGGATTAGTGAGGGAAGCAAGTAATCGACCAAAATTTGCAGTACTCTCGTGATTCGTATCATTTTCTACACCATCCTCAAAAATGGTTCCGGTACCAAAATAACTTGAAATTATCCTATCGCTACTCGATGATAATAATGAAAGAACCGCCCGAATTCGATATTCGATTGTGATTTGCGGTTGCCATTGAAGTGAAAGTGTAATGACAACTTGGGTTTTTTTTCCATTATTAGTCCCCATCATTGTGATACCGCGTGACAAAGAAGAAGAGCTGTTTAATGGTGTGGCACGTCGTCGATCCAATGTAATAGAATGTAAAGAAAATCCTTGTCGTGTACGAGCAGAAATAACATGAGATAATTGATTGGGTAATGTATACTCTTGATATCGTAATAGCTTTGATTCTGTCATTTCTGGTTCTGCATGTGGGTTCCATGGAAATCCATTCCTTGCTCCCATCGCAAGATATTCATTACCACTCTGTTGGTGAGAGTTCTCTTTTGTTGTTGTTGTTGTTGTTGCTGTGGACCTTACCCCTCCACCTGGTGCTGTTGATGTATTTGTTGTTCGTATCATAGCGGCAGATTTATCCAAAGATATTTCATGTAATAAAAATTTGCGTTGAGGTAATGTTAAATCACCAATAATTCGATCCAAAATATCACCCCCTGCGGTTTTTTTTGTTGTTGTGATAGAAGGCTTTTTCTTCCTTGTATTCTTGTTGTTCTTATTATTATTGTTTGACGCTAACAACTCTTCAATATGAACATACTGTCCTCCTGTAGCACTTGCAACAAATTTTAAAATGTCTGTATCAGGTATAAATCCAAAATTACAATCCATAAAAGGACCTGGACTAATTTGAACCACACTACAAGTAACACCATCGCTTGATAATTGTCGAATAATTAATTCATCTTGAATATTGGATTTAACAACACCATCTGTCAAAAGGATCAAGGACTGCTGACCTGTAGCAGGCAATAAATTTAATGCAAAAAGAGCAGCATGAAGGATATAAGATAGATTACTTCCAGTTTTTCCTACCCCCCAGATATCTTTTTTCTTCTGGGACTCATTATTGAGCAGTTGCTGGCTATTACTACGATTTGCTGTTGTATTAGGTGTTGTAGCACTCGATGGTATTTTTTGTTGGGTATTACTATTTCCTTGAGACGAGGATATCTTTGTAGTTTTGGATTTCTTATTAGGTGTCGATGATTTTCCATCTTTTTGTACTTTTTTCTTGGTCGATTTTTGCTGTGTGGATGTTGATGTTGATGTTGTCTGTTGTTGTTCTACTGTCCTTGTCGACTTGAACAATACATTCTCTTGATGACCATGATTATGCTGGCTACCAGGTTCATCTTCATGATCTATCATTCCTGATGAATGATTTCGTCGTACATCCAGTTCATATCCAAGCTTAGATCGACGTTGGGTCAATCTTTGTCGAAATGTAGCAAGATCACGTAAAAAAGTAGCAATATAATCATGAAGAATTTTTAGAATAGAAGATACATTAGACTGAATAACACGAACATTTTGTAAAAACACACGCATGGTTGGAAATTCTGCTAGGATTGGGATAACATTGATGTTGGATCCAAATTGTGAACATTCTGCTATCACCGTTAAACGAATAGTAGGCTCAAACTGATATAGTAATAATGATAATTATAAAATTAGAACAACATTGTTGGCTATTAATATTCATATAAAATCCAGGTACAGTAATGAAAGGGAATAGAAACAAGTAAAGAAAACATACCAAAATATTAGATGATGTAGTTGTTGGCAACGAAAATGGTTGAGCAAGACCGATTAAAATATTACAAAGGCTATAAAATAATATTGAAATTAGTATATACATATATTGGCCCCCCTCAAATATAACATATATTATAACAAAACAACATACGTATCATAAATATTATCAATCATAATATTTCCTCGATTTACATCCGTAGTTGCAAGACTTGAACTAAGATCAACCATGATCACTATAGAATATTCATTAGCAATGGAAAGAATACGCGTTCGAGGTGTCAATATCATGGCTTCTTTTGTAATCTTTGTTGTTCCTGTATTGGTATCTTCATCGTGTTGCTGTTGTTGCTGTGTTACTGTAGGTGTACTTGGAACAGATGATAACGCATTATTTGATATTTCCAAAAAGCTCATGCCCTATTATATATATATGTGAGTAACAGTCAGTATTAAGAGCTTATAGTATACATAAATATATATATATATATATATTTGTGTGTGTGTGTGTGTGTGTGTGTGTGCTCAAATATACCTCGTGTTCATAACTTGGGTCGATAGGCTCAAACATACGATTCAAAAGCCATAATGTAAGTGTTGTTCTTGAATGAAACGTAGCGTTTTTTGTAAAAAGAATCGCGCTTCTTGCACTCTATATATTTCAATTAGTTTTTTTGCTTTTATTTTCGAACACTCAAATTTAAATAGACCTGACGGAATGAAAAACTACCTTTAGATTCTGACCGGATAAATGAGTAACATTATTATTATTGTTAATAGTTGACGAGGTGGTTGAAACAACAGTGTTGTTACTATTCATAGAAAACAGACATATATACACATATAAATATATAAAGATAAAATATAGTTATTATAACCCGAGTAATAATAATGAAAAGAAAAAAAAAAGCTTACTCGTCTACAATGGACATGCTGGAAACCAGCCGAGTAACATGTACCAAGAAAAAAAAGAAAAAAGTTTAAGAAGGTAGTGTATATACTATTTTACCTCTTAAAGCTATGGAAGTTCCCGATGAAACGGAGGTTGGTGTAACTTTTAAAAAGTAAAAAAAAAAGTTTCTCATGCAATCTCAAAACCAGTTGCAACTATGAAACAGATTCTTTTAGTATCTTAAATAGCTCTTCAATCTGATGATGAAATGCTAAAAGTTTATATTAAATCAACCATCAAATATCTTCTTGTTTACTTGATTATGGTTTAGAATTATCATAGGTCAAATTAGATCAAGTATAAATACTTTTTATAGATGTAGTTTGTAAACATACCCTGCCAACTTTACTTTTTGTACTACAGAATGAATAATAACCTCAGGAATTTAGATATAAAAATTTAATAAGTAATGCTATCATTATATAATAAACTGTGACATTATTAAAAAGAAGGGAGACAACTATCCATTTGATCCACTTGAGGGGAAAATAGGAGCGGGAAGTGAAGAGAGTCCGTCCTTTTTTCCTGGTGGAACGTTTTTTTTTGGTGGTGTAAAACTGATCTTGTTTTTTTTTTCACACATCTCTTTCATTTTTTTTCCTTCAATCTTAAGAAAAAAAAAAAAGATCGCTTGTATTTTTTTTTATTAATTCATTTTTTTTCTTATATATTATTATGCTACTTGCAAGTTTTTCTTTCTGATTCTTTTTCTCTTCTTTCTCTTGTACATTTATACATTATTCTTTGTTTTTATTTTTATTTTTTTATATTTCTTTGTCAGCACTTCCACACAGCACTTTATATACACATCACATACACACACCCCTTCTTCCTTTGTCAACATAAAAACGGTGTTACTCTCCCCTTCTTATTATCCACACTTTTATATTCAATTGAACTCGAGAAACGTTTATATACCTTGAAAAGAATAATACGAGCTCTTTTTTTATTGCGACAATAATTTCGGTACATAGCACTTTTTTACACATCAGCAAAAAATAAAAATATATAATATATTACTTATTTGGGGCACAAAAAAGAACAACAATATATAATACTTATATAATAACACCAACTCTACCGTACGAACCTTAAAAAAAGAGCGAGCGCTTTCAAAAAATCAAAAAACAAAAAGCATCACTAGATAATCAACAATTCGAATAGACATCCTCATTTTATTCTTTTTCTAAAAAAAAAAACCAACAGCAAACTCCAAAAAAAACCACAACCTTTTTTATTTTCTCACCATTTCACCTTCAGTCTCGATTAATAAGCCTCTTCCGCGAACTGTAATGCCATCGGGGAAGGTAAATTAAAGAATAACTTTTCATGATTATGAAAAAAAAAAAGATTTTATTTATTGATTTTATTTGTTTTTCAAATCTTGAATAGAAATCTGAACAGGTGGTTGCGCCGCCAACCTTTGGGTTTGGTGATCTCAGTCGTGAAGAGATCAATTCTGTTCTTAGTCAAGCTGGTGTCTCCCTGTTTCCACCAAAAAAGGTAACTTATTATTACTATTTTGTGGGTTCTCGAGGGCAGATCTTAAAAAAAAGGGGGGGAGGGGAAAGAAAGGAAAAAGATTAGCCAGGTTGGATATCGAATTTTTATATATAATATTATTATTATTGGTTTTTTATAATTAGACACCATTTGCAACAGGTGTTCAACGAAAGCGGACTCAACAACCATCACGTAGCAACGAAGAACAAAAACACCAAAAATCATTATTGACCACTGAAATTAATGTAACAACCACACCTGTAACAACTTCTACCAACGGAATACCATCAAAAGAAAAGTCATTAGTGAATGGTAATACTCCTCCTGCTTCTGCTGCTGTGGAAAAACAACAACAACCTACATCTTCTTCATCGTCCGTTGCATCACAGCAAACACCTTCTTCATCTAAATCTCCATCAGCACCTAAAACAAACCCACCTACCAGTTGGGCCGCTCTAGTAAAAAACAAAAGCGATACAGCTTCCAAAGCTAAAGTAGCTACATCTGGAGTACAAACACCTAATAGTATCAAATCCCCTATTTATGGATCATCTTCGCCCTCAGCTGCCGCTTCTAACAAGTTATCTGTCAACGGTGGTACTAATGCAATGTTAGTTCAAACACCTGCTACCTCCACAAAATTCATGGGCATTGCTGATATTATTCATCGTTATGAGCCTCGTCTCATTAATGCAAGTCCGTTATTAGAACCTCGGGGTCTTATCAATAATGTCAATACATGTTTTATGAACGTGATTTTACAACCACTCTCTCATTGTCCTCCGTTTTATAATCTTCTGAAAACTATTGGACAACATGTGGTACATTCATTTAGAAGCAAGACACCTCTTTTGGATTCCATGATTGAATTTATGAACGAATTTAGACCTGAACCTGCATCAAATGAAGAAGTAAAAACAGAACCTTATGGAGAACCTTTTGTACCCGAATATGTATACGATGCTTTACGTGGACAAAAACGTTTTGATTCATTAAAGGTAAAAAGGATGGATAAAATGTGGAATATGGGGAACGAAAACGAAAACAAGAGAGAGAGGGGGGAGAAAAGAAATGAATTGACATGTTTTGAAATTTAATAATAGGGTCGACAAGAAGATGCTGAAGAATTCTTATGCTTTTTGTTGGATGGTTTACATGAAGAAATGGTATCGGGTAAGTTTAATAATCTTCTTTAAAAGCAAAGATGATGGAAAAATAGAGCAAGTGGGATTAAAAAAGGTTTGTCATGGTAGCTAATCCGTGTAAACTATTATTTAGTACTAAAAGAAAAGAAAAAATCTGAAGAAGAAGCTGCTGCAACTGCTTCTCATGGTAACGGCTGGCTCGAAGTAGGTCCTGGAAACAAAACAAGCAATTTGCAATTGGTATGTTGATGATGATAATAACTCAAAAAAAACATAACTAGAAAAAAAAAGTAATAGGGGCGTCTACTTACTAAATATATACATATATATGTGTGTGTGTGTGTGTGTGTGTGAATTTAGACTGGCTTTGGTGACTCACCTATTAGCAAAATTTTTGGCGGTAAAGTACGATCCACATTAAGATGTCCAGGAGCCAAAGATTCTACCAACTTGGAACCGTTTCAATCATTACCATTGGATATCCAGCCCGATAATGTTACTACGATTGAAGACGCTATTCGTAATATGACCGTTCCAGAAATCATGCATGATTACATGTCACCTAAGGGTGTACGTGTGGAGGCTACAAAACAAGTTTATTTGGATACATTACCACCTGTTTTGATATTACATATGAAGCGATTTGTTTTTGATAATGTGGGTGGTGTACAAAAATTGCAAAAACCCGTGCAATATGGAGCTGAGCTTACCATCAATCAAGAATGGATAACCCCAGTGCATCGATCATCAAAACCCGTGACTTACAAACTTTTTGGCAGTAAGTAGTCTAATTTTCTTTGTTTGTTTATTATGATGATAAAAGATGGTAGGTAAAATAGGGTAATAAAAATTAATTATTATGATGTATCACATTAATTATTATGATAGTTGTCTACCATCATGGTGTATCAGCAGGAGGCGGGCACTACACTTGTGAGATTCGGAGACAGAATGGAATGTGGCTGCATATCAATGACACAAACATCACACCAGTCTCCGAACGAGACGTGTTGATGGCAGAGGAAAATACCCGAACATCTGAAACTATTCACGCTGATCAAACCGCATATATTCTTTTCTATATGCGATCATCAATATAAGTAAATAGAGAACAACAACTCACTTAAACATTATATTTTTACACACACTTACTACCACAAACACCCCAAATATTATTATTTTTTTATTTCATTCTTTTTCTTTTTTAAACTTGACACCACTAGGTTTTTTTTTCCAACCAAAAAGAAAAACTCAATAATATATATATAAAGGATAAAAAATAAAAAATAATAAAAAAAGGCAAAAAAAAAAAAATTTGTAATACAATAAATGCATGTTTATATATATAAGAATAGTTACAATTTAAGTAATAGTAACATAACCTTTACCCTTGTATCCTTCAGATGATATACCAGTAATAGGATTAGATTTCTGTTCTCTAAGGTATTCATTAGTAGCTTCTTCCCATTCTTTTGTGGTAGTAAGAGGTTTTTCTTCACCTAAAATAATATAGATAGTATTAGTTAAATCCATTAAAAAGATCTATGAAAATCAACGCTTTTTGTTTTACTTACCATTTTGACGAATAAGATAGAACAATGCTGATGATATAGTCACTACAGCAACCACACCTCCAAGTACTTTAGTATTATCACCAGGTTGAAGTATAGGCTGACGTGGACCATGAGGACCAAACGCGATATAATCTAATTTATTTGTGCGTTAATACAAATGATAGACTATATGAGTCAATATCACTAAAGTTATTAGAAGGAAAAAGACTTACAGGCAGCTTGCTTATTTTCAGTAGAGAGTGCTTTCCAATCACCTTTTTGTGCTTCTTCTAATTCTTTAGCAATGGAATTTTGTTCAGTAGTAGACATTGTTTCCCAACGTGATTTCAAGTCAGTTAAAGCAATAGAAGAAGCTTTACGGTACTGTTGTTGTTGACAGACGCGAGGTGTCATCAAGCGTTGTGAATGACGGAATAAAGTAGTTGATCGCAACATGGTAAGGTTTTTTTTTCAATAAAAAAAAGAGTGGGAGAAAAAAAAATAGTAGAAAGAGAGAAAGAGAGAAAGAAAAAGGAAAAAGGAAAAAAAAAACTAAATAGAATAAATAAATAAACCAAAACCCTCCCTGTCTTTGGGTTTGTTGTGCTTTTCCTACGGAAATTTGCTCACGTATTAACAAGTAATCCCCCCCCCCTTATTTTTGTTTTTCTTTCATAAAATATCACATAGTCATTATAGGTGTTTTTGATTTGAAAGCGGCATGATATATTAAAAAAACTTGGTGTAACATGTATTTTTTTTTCATTCTCTTAAAAGATCATGAATACCTCTTGTTAAAAAACAAGTTACAAACATAATACTTGTATTTATAAAGTATCATTATTAACATTTTGAAAAGAAAAAAAGTTAACAGTGGAGGCTTTTTATTTATCAGAGAAAAAGTACAGCTCTCGTGACCATAATAAAACAATATTTGCAATATATTCTGTGTGGTGTCGGAGATTAAAGTGCTGCATTATATTACCCAGAATATGTAGGAACAAAGCGTAATCCATGGTAAGAATATGCTTCCAATTCCATATATTACACAGACCGACTGACTTGTAATGATTTCTGTTCTTCTTGATGACAGGATATAGTGCATCAGAATTATCAGCAGTGTTATATCCAAATTGTATCCCTGATAGAGCTACATATTGAACAGCGTTTTGGAGACCTTCTGTAATGTTGTTATCAAAATGAAATTGAGGAGTGTCTTTGATCCAGTTGATATGGTGCTCCCACTGTAAACTTGTTTTTTGTTTTTTATCTGCACAAAATATGACAACTACTGAAGTGCTTTAGTAAGATCCTGACAACCGAATCAGTTATTTCTTTTTTCTGAATGAAAGGAATAGTCGCCAATAGATACTAGTTTGTCCTTGTTCTCACCCACTAGTCGAACTAATAAGACCGCAAGATTCCAGACGGAAGTACTACCCTTTTTTTGATATTGTAGAGGAAAATATGGAATGCCATTTCGCTTAATTACGAGAGCAGGCTCACCAATAATATATTGCTTGTTTGTGATTGTAGCGCATGTTACTTACATTGCTCGCTCATTAATAGTATAGCTTAGAAAAGGCACTTTTAAACTAGCCTGTAATTTATGTTCTCCATGGATACCTGTCCAGAACGGTAAAAAATCATATTCTTGGATGGGCACCTTATATTTCTTCTCGCTATTTATGATGATATTGCTGTCGGGTGGCTCTTGGCATAAGATTTTGTAACTTTTATGTCATCCAAAACACAAAATACTAATCTCACTTTCTGTTAAAGTGCTGTAAAATTTAATCATCAATTCCTAAAAATCTTGTTTATAGTCAATATCTCAATAATAGTATTTTATCTAATGCTAGAGAAAATGTTGGCAAGCGCAAAAATTTGTTCATGCTTGTTTGTAGTATTACGTGCGTGAGCATAATGTAAAATAGTATTGACATCCCATCTGGGCTGTTTCCAGGAAATCGGGAAAAATAGCTGCTTCTGTAGATCGATGGTACCACCATAGATGTATGCTATTACCAATAAGTGAGATTCTAGATGATACTACTACTTCTTCCGAGTCCATACGCGCTTCATCCATTCGGCCTTCAGAAAAGACTCGATATCTGTACTATAACTAACAACATCGCCGTTACTATTCTTTTCTGGATATACATCTAATTCAGATACTAATACTAATGCATAATATGCATTTCCATATATTTTATACATTTGACGCATTTCACGTTGCTTCTCCTTCTTGTTATTTTGGTTTATGCACATTTGGTCATACTAAATATACTTGATATTAAACCCCTTGCAGAGTTCTTGTATAAGTTCTTTAAAGAAGACACACTTGACTTTGCGTGATATTCGTTTCTGGCCCCTTCGGCTTTTTTCGTACAGTCTTGGCTAAATATACAATCTTGTGTTTGCCTTGATCATCCACTTTAGCCTTTCCAGTTGTTTGTTTTTTGTAACTTTACCTGACTGGCCTTATGAATATGATAATGCACTATATTCTTCGCTTACTTCAGAGCCTTTAACCGCTTTCATGTCATATGTACGTAAAAGTAGACTTGGCATGTATTTCGGTTTTAGCAATTTTATAGGAGCTTTTTTACGTGGCTAATCACAGCAATAAAGACTTTCTGGAACCATCATTCTATATCCATTTTCAACAGCAAGAGGTACTCGTCTAGCTTTCTTGTAATTGCTAAACCGCTTTTTGTTGTATGTAATGTATTTCATTTCTATTTTAAATAGTAATACAATTATTAATGTTTTATTTGATACTTTTAAATGACTGACGAAATAAAAACGTACAACTGATCACGCGATATACAAATATATTTAGCACTGACAAGTAGTAACAGTATTATTATAATTATTTTAATGTTCACAAGATAGACATTTTTGTTGAGTTCTTATGATAGATACGCTGCTTGTACACCGTTAATAAGACACGATAAACGATAAAATACAAAGAAAAAGAACACAGGTGACGATAAAAAAATCATTGCCACACTTTTATAAGGACTCATTCTAAAAAAAAAAAAAAAAAAAAAAAGAGATTATAAAGCCGAGTGGCACCAAACTTGTATCAGTGTAAACAACTAAATGATATAATATTCAAAATTTCACACCATCTAAAAAGTCGTGGTAGTACTGCTTAGTCTACCAATGATATATTCGATGACAGAGTATCTTAAGAAAACCCAGTGTATATAATTTTTATAATAGTTAAAATGATTTAACAAAAATTATCGACTGAAGTAGGTAGCTGTAAAATTTGTTTATTCTTACAACAATATGCTAGGAACCATAAAAATACCAGAAAATTGAACTCTTTGCCGTTTTGCTATATATATAAATAACAAAGTGGGAAATGATTAAATTTATTTTTTATAAAAATTTATTTGTATCTCTTCTACTCTATTAATTTGTGTAGGTCTGGTTTATCAGTTTATGTGTGAGTGCTGGAGGATAATAGAATTAAATACGTTGAATTAGTCACTGCTTTTAAAAAATCATTATTACCAACTATTTGATCTAATTTTTTTGGGTTTGAAAATGATTGGTTCTTTATCCTTTATTCTAATGTGATGATGCGGACAACATATATAGCTATTCGATTATTTCCAATATCCCCATTTGAAGTTGAAGTATAAATTACTTGTATATCTTGTCATGATGTAAGACTTGATCTTTTGCTGTGTAAGTTTTAGTAAAGAGAATTGTCACACAGATTATTTCTTTATGTGAGATATCTACATTAATTTGCTTTGCATCAAAACAAAGCTATTTTTTTAAAATAGATTAGTAAGTTATTGACTCGCTTTTCTTGCTATCTATTGCTACTAATTTTATCATATATCTACTAAGAGTGAACAACAGATATGCTCTGCTTAGCAGAATAGCTTATAACTGTAAACTATTGAATTTTAAAAAATGTGTTCTTTGGTTTAAACTGTTGCTAAATTGTGCAGACCAAAGTTCTAATCAAAGGATTTTCAAAACTTCATCCAATTTTAAAAACTCTACTACACAATAAGAGTACACAATATATATATTATTATGTATAATAAAAATAATAAAAACTACGGTGCTAGTATGCACTATTGCCGATATTGAAAGAAAGGATGAATATTTTAAACTATTATAAAAGTATGAATATCAAAAAACAGTTTGTAAACAATTTATCGTTATAATCTGATGGAAAGTAAACATACTGACGATATACTATAATAGACAAGAATAACCCAGCCATGACTTACCCACTTTTTTTTGGGTGCGTAGCTGTCAGTAAAAAGATTTTGACATTCTCATGTATTGCAAAAAGCGACCGTTTTTTAATAATATCTTACCTTCTGATAACAGTTATATAGCGTGTTTTCAAATAGAATTGTCAATAACGCACTTTTTAAAAAACTATCCAGTATTATGGTAAATTGGATTTTTGTAATATTCGCTTTATGTTTCTTGTTGTTTGTGATGAATTTTCAGAGTTGGTTTTTTATACATATACATATATTCATATACTTTCTATGTTATTTACAATACAAAATACAAGGCATCTTTCCAGATATAATTCCGTGAAATAGAATTATTATTAATATATATGTTTATTTGTTTATTGAATGTATCCAATAATAAAACACTTCTTCATGAAAAATATCGAGGAGTGCTAAATACACAGATCGTGTCTTTCATGATGGAGAAAAAAACTGACTATATACTACTTAATTATCAGCAATGCATAATAGGAGATAGTTGTTAATTAGCAACAAGAAACAGTGCTCTACAATAATAAATTTAGAACTATACATGGGAACCACCAGAGAATTTCGGTGATGCTGTTTTTATTACAAAATACTGGAAAAGAAGGGGGTATTAAGTGCCGAAAAATATGTTTATAACGAACATCAGTTCCTAGCCAAGATTTAGATTATGTCAGCACGAGTACGCTAAAGCTTTATTTATATATATAAATATCTAATACACTTGGGACAAATGCTAAGTAATAAATGTATCTATTTTTCATAAGATACATAGTATAAGACTAGTCAACTCATTAGAATGCACAGCGAACAATAAAAAAGAGAGTGGCGTGTTTAATCTTATAAAACCCGCATAAATTTTTTCCTGCCTAGAAAAAACAGCCCTCCCCGCTCGCATAAAATATGAAGCACACCTTTTTTAGACAAACGCACTTTCTCTTTTAAATATCATCGACAACTCTTCCCCCCACCCTTCGTTCTCCCAAATGAAAAAAACAGCCGATAATAAATCACAGCAAAAACCTTCGGTCATTTCAAGAAAAGTATTAAGACCAAGTGCACCATCGTCATTGTCGTCAGCTGATCAAGCTGAGAGCAGTAGTACCACCCAAATCAATAAAAATGTCAAACCAGCTTTTAAAAGAGCTGAATCTGATTCCGCCACTATCCCAAGACCAAAAGCAACACAGCCATTACGAAGTAGTAAGATTTCGCAAAAGCTAGTGGTTTTTCCACCCAAATCAGTAGAGCCATCGACTGCTGGTATGGAAGATGTATTTTCATCTCCAGCTAAAGAGTCGAATCAAAAACAAAAACAACAGCATGAAGAACGAGAAAGACATCAACACGAACAGCAAAAATGGCAAGAGCAACAACAACGAGAAGAAAATGAGGCTTGGAGTCCTTTCAATGAGGAACGAGAGACAGCAGAGATTCTGGGATCAACCTATGGATATCGAACAGAAGCAGAGTATATGTCGCAAGACGAACGCGATCGTGCGAATCTTTCTCGCGTTGCCGCTTATTGTACTGGCGAAGGATATTCGCTAGACGCACTTCGTCAATTCTTACGTCAGCATCATCGTGTTACACCCAGGTTATATGATGAATGTCTATATGCAGCCTATCACTATCCATTATTAACAATGAGACCTGGTAAAGATAACTTACTTAATGTCCGCGTGCGTAGTGCATCTCCGCGATATGGAAGTATTTCAGACGATAGTGAAATGAATTATGATGAAGATACATATGAGCGCAATGGAATCGATACTATTGGATTCCATTTACATACAGCTGAAGGTGAAGAGGATACCAACGATGATGATTGTGATCATCGGAGTAGTACAGTCCATAGATACAGCATTACAGATAATAATGAAGTACTTCGATCATCCATTTCAGCACCTTCAAGTCCAATCAGAGAAGATATGCCTGCTCCAATATTACCATTAGCACCAAAAACTTCTACCACTAATACATCAAATAATGCTTCCCCTTCAACAACTACTACACGAAATGACATTACAACACCTCGACGGAATAGTATATTTAACGGGGGTGAGGTTTTTCTTTTTGACTATGGGGTGGTTGTATTTTGGAATTTTACTCGAGCACAAGAACTTTTAATGTTGGAAGACTTTTCCCAGTTTTCAATTCGTCCTTTCCGAGATAACCCGGATGAGGATATGCAAATTGAAGAGATGCATTTTCAATATGACGTATCTCAAGTCAAGCCTCGTATTTTCAATGATATGATTACGTTAAAAAGTGGTAATCATATGATCAAGTTGACATTATCTCATGGTTTATCACAGAGTGCTGTTTTAGCGCGCTATGAAGATATAATGGATAAAACAATTGAGGTACATAATTAATTTTAAAAAAGAAAAAGAGTAATAAGAGTGTAAAATTGGTTTATGACTCTTCCGTCGACGTAAAAGTTATTTATATGTTATTATTATTATTATATAATAGGATACCAAACATTTACCAAAAGAAATGGCACAGACTGGACGGCTAGTAAAAAATCGGGTAGAAATTACAAAAATTAACGGTAATCTGTTTAGTTTGCGTATGAATGTAAATCTGGTTTCCAATGTTCTTGGTAAGAAACATGGAGTTTATCTTCTATTACTTTTAATATTTTTTGGCTATAGATACAAACAGTCCATTTATAATAATATATTAAACATTTAGATACACCTGAAATATTTTGGTCTGAACCGGCATTACAACCAATGTATAATGCAATTAGAGGTATTGACATTAAATACTAATAATGCTAACTTGATGTTGTATATAAAGGAAATAAATAAGTAAGAAATGAATAATGTCTTAATACTATTTTTTCTGTTTATATAGATTATCTCGAAATTCCTCAACGTGTGAAAATTCTTAATGATCGACTAAAGGTTATATCTGATTTATTATCCATGTTAAGGGATCATCTTACAAATTTTGGAGTGGAATATCAGACATTAATTATTATATATCTTATTATTATTGCCGTTATTGTTGCTTGTGTAAGTAAAAGTGTCTTTGTTATTGTTGTTTATTGATTCAATTAAAGAAAATATTAATAAATTGAATATATGCTTGTAATAGTTTGAAATTGCTGTCAAAACACTGCAAGCCATGCGAGTAATATAGAAGAAGTCATTATATCATATACCCTATTCTGTATTATATTTCTATATATCTGTTAATATAGATATAGGTTTTATAAAAAAAAAGTTGTAATCACTTCATTCTCCTCCTGTTTTTATTGTGTAATAGATAAATAAATAAATAAAAAGTTATTATTTTTGAATCTACTATTAATAAAGAAATATTATAAATTTATTCAACAAGCTGCTGAAAGCATTTTATAAAACAACTCCATGTACCTTATAGTATTAGTATTAGAATATTGTGTGACATTTGGTTATTTTAATAATAGTAGAAATTAAAAACAGACAAGCTAAAATTCTTTGAGACTTTTTTATACATCTTTAGTAATAATCTAGAAACTAGAATAAAGTTACTCTTTTAAAATAATATTTACAACGACGTGTTTATACGTTTTCTATTCTATGAGTTATGGGGTTGAGTTGATTGAATGATGTAGGTGATTGGTATTAGAGTCGAGTACTTAGAATTAGTAATTAATATTGGGAAGGCTACTATAGCTACTATTCTGAAGTAAATTGGGCTCATTCATGATACTCTCTTCTATTTTTAATTTAAGTTGACAGGATACAGAACATTGTTATGCGATATTACTCAGTTTTCTTTTTAGAATTGAGATCTGTTTATGTCTGTTTTTGAATATGATTTATTATTTTATCTGGGATAGAGAGATAACAGGAGACTTCTGTCGAGTATCGCGCGCGGCAATTCAGCCCTACTTTATACTCTTTACTTTTCAAAACACACAACTCAAATTACTAAGTTAGAGCACGTAACACATTGTCAGACAAATTAATTAACAGGCACAACATTACCCAAGAGATTACACCAAACGTGTCATCTACTGTCATCACTTCTACGGCTCGACAACACAGCAAACGCCGTTGTGATATTTGGTTATTTTAATAAGAGTAGGAAATAAAAACAGACAAGGTATGAAATCCTTTGAGACTTTGTTGTATATCTTTAGTAATAATTTGAAAACTAGAAATAAAGTTATTTCTTTAAAATAATATTTACAACCTGTATCTATATGTTTTCTGTTCTATAAGTTATGGGGCTTGGTTAATTGAATGATGTAAGGGATTGGTATTAAAGTTGGGTACTTGAGATTAGTCATTAATATTGAGAAGGTTACTATAGCTACTGTTCTGAAGTATATTGGGCTTAGCCATAATACTCTCTTTTATTCTTTAATTTAAGTTGACGAGGCGCAGGGCATCATCGTTATGCGATTTTACTCAGTCTCCTTTTTAGAATTGAGTTATGTTCATCTGGGATAAAGAGATAATGTTCTTATAATACAACAACAGCCATTCCTCAGCAACACCACTTTATGTAACGAAAATCCCCCTAGCAAAAAAGCCAAATACAGGCTTTGGACCTAAACTATTATCTGAAAACATAATATCACGTGCAGAGCAACAAGAAAATCGTCATCAGGTACACACTACAGCAACCTTACCCCATTGTATATTACTTTCACTGCAAACAGGAACAAAGCTAAGTTATCTAGCATGCCTTGCCTAAAAAGCTGACCAACAAACAGAGGAAAAATTCTCAAATGTTATTAGCCCTATGGAAGAGTTGCTCTAACGAATAGTAGTGGTCGAAAATAGAGCTACCACATCAGAACAAAGATTATTCTCAGCTGAAGAAGAATTAAAAACATTCACCAATATCTTCGTAGAAAATCAACAGTTATACGAGGCAAATAAGCAATTAAAATTTGTGTTAGAAAAGGTTTATATTGAGATTTCTGCATTGAAAATAAGGTCACACGTCACAGAACCCTGATGAAATCACCATCGATGACTCAGACATGCTTAAAGTGGAAACTCTTACTACTACTACCAAGGATTCTATTCATGCACTCTTGAATGCAGCCTGGAGCAAACAGAGAGCAGAAATTGAAAAAAATCATAACCTAGTAGCAGCAGACAAAGAAAAGCAATTGCAAAAGCAGCGGCGTCAGCTTGATTCTCAGCAACCAAGACACAAATAACCAAAGAATCATCAACTAGAACAAATGCAACATCAACAACAAAAGCATCGTCACTACTAAACAGTATCATCACCAGCCTCTTATACAACAGTGACCAGCAAATACCTTCCATTAAAAAAGAGAAATGTTCGACTACCCATTAAAAAAATGATCAACTAGTAGGCTCATCATCTTTTAGTAAGATCCAGCCTAAGAACCAAGGGCACGATGTATCTACTAAGGGACCATTCCTTAATACTACCTTCTTGTGAACTTCTTTGTCCAACAGGATGATGTTGCTAGGAACTTACTGGGTACTATAGATAGAAAAAAGAACAAAAATAATAATAATAATAATAAAATATCGGAATTGTTGGAATCATCAATAGAGCACCTTGCAAAACAGCTTAGAACAAATAAAAATGGAATCGGAGAGGCACAGGAATAATACAAATTACAGCAAAGATAGTTAGGGCCATAAATAATAATAATAATAAATAACTCAACCATGGCATGTTTTTAAATTAGGACTACTACAGACAAAGTAGTTGTCACTTGGGATATTATCCTGATCGACCCCCCAAATAGATACCTGGTACAGTTTCCCTTGTTGAAAAGTCTGTCAAAATAAAAGAAAAGAAAAGGTAAAAGTAAAAGTGAAAGAGGTAGAAAAGATAAAGATTTATTAATTCGCAGCTAAACCGCCCATATTTATACATACTTGAATGGTCACATGACCACTCAAGGATCAATTCTAAATCACAAATCACGTAAACCTTACAGGACTTTGCGTTAATTACCACCGAAGGGAGGAAGATTTTCCAGATATGGGAGAATAATTTTTCATAATATGGGAATAAATTTTTCGAAATCAAGGCCAGTTTTTTTTCATAGGCAGGATTACATTTATCGTAAACGGGAGTGCCTTTTTTCGTATTTGAGGGAATTGATTTTTCATTTTGGGGAGGAGAATTTTTCA
>JAEPRB010000167.1:0-89484 GCA_016758965.1 Circinella minor
AGCTTAATGGTAGAGTCCTTACTTGTCACGTAAGTGGATATGGGTTCAAATCCCATTTGCCTCGTAGTTTTTAGATTATTCTAAAATTTTTTCCCTATGTTTGTCTTAAGGCTATTTATATATAAAATTTAATGAAAATTTTGACAAGAGAACGATAACGGTGCTCCTGAAAAAAAAAGTTTGGAGCATGAAAGAAGAAAATGAAGTGTATTTCCATATGTATACTTGCACGTTGTCGTTACTCATTTTTAAATTCCTCTCTCTCTCTCTCTCTGTCTATCTTTCTCCCTTTTGTATATTAAATAATACTATCTGATTTACATTAACGTAAACAGCAATCATGAGTGACGATGATGTGCAAGGAAATCAAAAATAAAACTTTTTTTTGGACAGCTCACTACTATCATTACTTATTATTGTTATTCAGTAACTAAGTTTAGACATTTTTTTAGTCATAATAAAGTCAAGAAGTATTACTGTGTAACTTTGAATTATAAGTTTGAAAAACTTAAAAAAAAAAAAGTTACAAATTATTATGATTATTGGAAGAAGAACAAACAAAAAAAAAAACTCGTTTTATTATTATTATTATTATTAATAGTATATTTTATGCAAGAATTATATATTAATAATTATATAATATATGTTTATCCCTTTATTTTTATATCATTTTATAATTATCATTGCCTTCAAGACATGAATAATAGATGTTGTATATAATAATTATGTGGATACAACTAATACAAAAAAAAAAGTACATAGGTACCCGATCCTTTTTGATCATGTAAACAGGGTTCCTTACTTGGTTGTTAGACGAAACATCTGGTTACTTTAGTTAACTTTTATTTTATGCTATTATTTTGTAATAAGGAACCAAAAAGTAATCACGTCAAAATTGAACAAAAAAATTTAAATCAGGAGGGATTATGATAGTAAAAAAAAAAAAAGCGATATAAAAAGAAGGGCGTAATGCATTTTATATGAAACCTACAGGTTAATAAAAAAGTAATCTATAATAATTATTAAAAAAAAACGTCACATGAAAAAGTAAGTTCCAAAGTAATATGAGAGGAAGGAAAAGTTAAAATTTGTTACTTTTTTTTTTTCGTACTTTCCCCTTTCTCTCTCTTTACACCCACCTTTTTTTTATAATTTTTTTGTTGTTGCACTGTTGCTGTGTGCGTGTGTGTGTGTTCTATAACTCAAACATTCGGTCAGAAGTTCGAAATCGTCGCATGCACACGCTCACACTCAGTAAATTCGTTTTTACTTAATTATATTGTACGTGTTGCTGCATTCCTTTTTCCAAAACACTCACAACTCACAAAACCATTATAAACCATTTTTATTTATTTATTTTACGCCCTCTTTTTTTTTTTTAAAAAAAAAACTTAAAACACTCTCACTCAGTTACTCGCCCATTTTGAAACTCTCTCTCTTTCTCCATCATCCTCTTTTTTTTTCACACACAATCTACATCACATTACACACCGAAATAATTATATTATTAGTCTTGCATTTTTAATCCCTTGGAGCAACAAATAACATCTCTTTTTAGCAACAATTCACATTTCTTTTTCATAGCAACAAACACAACAACAGTTAACGACAAATAAATATACACAATGAGCTCGCCTCCCCCAAAACACTCCTTATCAACCCCAACGAATAGTGGTAATCAAACCTCACCTGTATTACCTACACCATCTAGTTCATCGTCAGTATCCGAGATCAATAATCAACTCAGACGTGAACTCGAGCAACAAATAGCAGAAAAGGAAAAGCAACTGCAGGATTCTAGTAGCGGAATAGGAAAAAGCGTGTTGAATCGACAAATCAAGGAGCTTAAAGAAAGGTTACAGGATGTGGATCGACGGCATCATCATCATCATCCACAACAACGGAAGTCTCATATATTAAGTCCAAGGCATCATCCACAACAATATCCACAACAGAGACCAGGCACAGCTTCACCATCTGCAGGTCGAAGGTCTCAATCACCTGGTTCAGGTGATGAAGATTTATCTCCTGCTACATTGGAAAAGTTACGGAACCTTGAACGAGATCTTGGTTCCTATCGGGGCCATTTGTCACCTAATTTAAGCGGTCATCGGAAAGACAAAGTAAATATATTAAAATTATATATTGTGTTATGGGGGGAGTATGGGTTTTTTTTTCTGCTGAGTATTTTTATATATGTGCGAGAGAATGTGATATTTGTGTGTACACAAGAAAAAGTGTAAAAAAAAGAGAAAAAGAAAGAAAAGAGAATTGGTATTATTATTATTTTTTTTAAGAAGAAAAGAATATATATTTATATGTGTGTGTGTATGTGTGGAGTATTAAAGAAAATCCCTTTTGCCCTGATTTTTAAATATGCGTATGATGTGTGTTTTTTATCCCCTTAACACTCTTTTTTCTATTCCTTTTTAATATCTATGTAAAAATGAATATTTAAATATTAAACTTTTTGTTTTTTCTTATTTTTCTTTCTTCTTAACGATTGGAAAATAGATACTAGGTCAACGGACAGGTCTCGATCCATTACCTAGTCCTTCGACTTCGACAATGCTTCCTCCTCCTCAAGGTCATGATTCAACATCTCTTTTACCATTACCACCCCCACCAACAGGTTCAACTCCTACAAAACGACGATCTAAAGTTCCAAATGCGGATCGGCGTAATACAGATATCGAGTTTGCGACTGAAATCGGCCAAGGTTTATTAGTCGAAGTCAGAAAAATGCAAGCATTAGTACAAGAAAAAGATGATCAACTCAAAGCACTTCAAGCACAAAAAGCTGATTTGGAACGAGCTGCAGAATCTATGGCAAAACAACTTCGTCAAAAAGAAGAAAATGAAGGTAATAATAAACAAGGGAGCAGAAACCCTTTTTTCTTTGTCCTATGTTCTATGGAATCATGTTTATAAAAAAAAGTCACTTCCATTCTCCCTTTTCTTTTTTTTTTATATAATAATATTTTGATTCTTATTCTTATTATTCTTTTAAACGTAAATAGAAAAACTCAAGGAGGAAACATGGAACCTTGAACTTGCCAAACAGGAGTTGACCATTAGTGTCTCTGAGCTTCAACAGAATCTCAATAAAGCTAATGCTGAACAGAAACGGATGCAAGAGCACATGGATGAATTAACGACCGAAATTGAACACATCCGCGACCGGGAAGAAAAAGTATCTGCATCACTGGAGGCCATGAAACAACGACACGAACAAGACATGGCAACCATACGACGTCATTCAGCAGGTCTTCAGCGAGAAAAGACGGATCACATTAAACAATTAGAAGCTTTATCCTCTGAATTAGCTATTGCAAAAGCACAAAGTAAAATTGCTAAACGGAGTCATTCAGATTTACGACCTACTGCAGCAACCACGATACAAAACGAGGAGAATGCAAATAAAATTGGTACAACAGCATCCAACAAGGAGAAAACAACTCCCGGTAGTTCTCCTCCAGCATCACCCAAACAACAACCTACACGAAATCAACAATTGGAGGTCGAGACGTTAAAAACGTCTTTGGCACATGCTCATCGAATGGTGTCCAACTTGCGATCGAATCTTCACAAGGAAAAAACAGAAAAATTCGAATTCAAGAAACTTTTGACAGAGTCTCAAGAACAAATTGAACAACTTCAAAATGATCCTCGATTATGGGTGGATGCCGGTTATCCAAAATCATCATCGGGTCCTAATTCAAACAATGGTCCTGATTCAAATAATTCTACAAGCAATCGACGGTTACGGAAAGGTAAACGACGAGTACCTGTATCAAAGACTCGCGTAGCTCGGATACCCAAGGGCGTCGAGTCATTGGATGATACATCGGATATTGAAGAACAACGTCGTAAACGAAAAGATTCACAACAGTTATATTATTCATCACAATCCGAGGAAGATGATGACGATGACGATGATGAATATTATGAAGTTGGAGATGAATCACCTTCTCAGTCCACTCCGGGAGGTTTTACGTCATTAGATTCCGAACTCTCAAAAAGTCAACAATCACAAAAAAAGACACCTTCTGTTTCCGTTGAACCTCCATCTGATGAGACAGATAAAAAAAATGCACCTCGAACTTTAGGTGATGAGCTAAGTGCTGCTTTTGGAGGTCCTGATAGCTCTACTGTCGCTGCCGTCGGTGGTGCTGCTATTACTGGTGCTGCTATTGCTGCGAACACTGACTCTCGTGTTATTGGCTCCGATGCAGGTGTACAAACGGATGATATTCTTGCCCCGCCTTCTGCTGTATTTCACGAGGTAGCTATCCAAGCAACTACACCAAATAACTTCCAAGAGTTCACAACTTGCACCATTGACACACCACCTGTTTCTGTTCAACATCAACAAGTTCAATGTGATGCTCCGTCTCTTGTTCACGCCGAAACACAATGTATTCCACCTGAATATGTCGAACAAGGTGTTCAAGCTCAAGAACCCGTTCCTATCGTTGTGGATGCAAGTGCTCAATGTGAACCACCACTCAAAATTGAAACACATGATCAAGGTGTCCAGTCAGATGCAGTGGCTGGTATCGATCAATCTACACAATCCGTTGTTCCCGAGCCAGTCCATATGGGCGTACAAAGTGAAGCCGCTGAATTGACGGATGCTGCAGTTCAATCAGATCCAAAGGAAACAAATGATGTCTCTGTTCAATCGGACGTCCCTGATATTATGGATTGTGGTGTACAATACGAACCCCCTGTTGTCATGGAGATTGGTGTGCAATCCGAACCGCCTGTTGTCATGGATAGTGGTGTTCAATCCGATGCCCCTGATATTGTAGATAGCGGTGTCCAATCCGAACCGCCTGTTGTCATGGAAGTTGGTATTCAATCAGAGCCACTTGTCGGCATGGAAATCGGTACTCAATCAGAGCCACCTGTTGGCATGGAAATCGGTACTCAATCAGAGCCACCTGTTGGCATGGAAATCGGTACTCAATCAGAGCCACCTGTTGGCACCGAAATTGGCATTCAATCAGAGCCACCTGTTGGCACCGAAATTGGCATTCAATCAGAGCCACCTGTTGGCATGGAGATTGGTACTCAATCTGAGCTCCCTGTTGGCATGGAGATTGGTACTCAATCTGAGCTCCCTGTTGGTACAGAAATTGGTGTTCAATCCGAGCAAGTAATGACCAGGGATAATGCAGTTCAATCAGTACCAGCAGTAACAAAGGATTCTTCTGTACAATATGAATATGATGTGAATCCTGGTAAAGATGCCATGGTACAAACAGATTTCGATACATCTTCAAGTATTGGTGCCGGTACTGCTGCTGCTGCAGTAGGTGCTGGTGGTCTACTTGGTGGTTTGGGTGCCTTGGCTGCCAAAGCATTTGGTAAAGGGGATACTGAGGATACTGTTGATGAAGGTGAACAGAATGAAACCACCGCGACAGTCGAACAAAAGAAGAAAGTTGAAATCGCCAAGAACACTGAAGAACCCGTCACAATTCTTGAAGATGGTGCATCAAAATCAACTTTTCCTGATGAATCTGCCAAGAGTCGTGGTATGAAGACTAATAATGGTGATGATACAACAACTACTCATATTCCAACCAACGCAGACGATGATAATGTTACTTCTAAGGATACAGAAAAAACAATCAATTATGCAGATCACCAAGAAGAACAAGGTACTCGTTCTGCGGATAGTGCTCTTGACGATAATTCGAAGCAATCTAATAAGCCAGCTGCTATTGTTACTGTTCCTGAAGGTGAAAATAGTGAAAATACCACTGTCTCCAGCAAAGTAGCGGACGGCAGCCCCAGTGAAAATATAATGCGATCTACATCACCTGCAGATTCGGCGACAGATTTGCCAAATCATGACAAGAATAATAGTGATAATGAAAACAGAATGTTTACGAAAGCTGAAACTGATGCTATGATTGCTGCTGCAGTAGCTGCTGCTATGGCCAACAAATCTTCTCAACCAGCAGAACATAAACAAGACGATAATAACAACACATTGAATGATAGTTATTTGTCAACTGAAGGTACTAGGCAAATTTCTAATGGTGAATCATCGACAAGTAATAATCTTCCAACAAAACGTGTTCTTACCGATCTTGCTGGTAAAGATGATATAAGCAGCAACAATGCTAATGTACCTCGACGTGGAAGTCATCAAGATATACCTATTCGACCCACAAGCCCACCACCAGCTCATTTATTAACACGAGTTGGTCATGGCTCTACCATTAGTTCTACACATAGATCTAGTATTGGATCCATCAGTACGTCAGATAAAGGGAAAGCGCCGGCACGATCCCAATTGTTACGTAATGCTCAACAACAACAATTACGAAATCGACCTCCGTCTACCATGTCTAGTCTGTCGCCATCTGAACAACGTGCATCAATTGCATCATCACCATACGCCAACTCATTACGGACTGAAGCTGATCCTTCTCATATTGGTTTGATCACACAAACCATGATTGGTGATTGGTTATGGAAGTATACACGCAAGTCAGTAGGTGACCAATTGTCAGATTACCGTCATAAACGATACTTTTGGATTCATCCATATACCCGTACTCTTTATTGGAGTGTTCGAGCTCCAGGTACTCATGGTGACGAAAGCAAAGTCAAAAGTGGTAAGTTGGTTTAACTTTTCTTTTATGTGTGATGATAATATAATCATAATATAACATAACTACATGATTTTTTTAATAATAATTGATTTCATATACGTGTATACAATTCTCTCTATATATAGCTCTTATTGAAGGTGTTACAGCTGTTCCAGACCATAATCATCCACCATCACGAGATGTGCCAAACATGAGCTTGCTTATTCAAACAGCAAATCGTGTTATCAAATTGACAGCACCTAATATGGACCGACATAATACATGGTATGAAGCATTATCTTATCTTGTTACTGGACCCGGTGGTAGTGGTAATAGTATTGGTCAACGATCACAGCAATTGAAGGATACATCAATAGCATTAGGTCGTAATGGTCCTGGTAATCGAGGTAGTTTGATGCGCAAACCTAGCATTCAACGTGTACAAAACTTATTCAGATCAGGATCAAAGACTGAAGCAACTTCTACAACAGACTCTGCATTATCAAATCAGCATTCTCGCACACACCATGTTAGTGACGACGATGACGACGATGATGATGATGACGATTTGAATACTGATGATGAAGCTTTGGAAGATGTGCGAATGTGTTGTAATGGTAAACATCATGTTTCCAAGTTAGAGCGGGATCATGTTGACCATCGACCTTATTATCGTAAAATTCGTAGTATACGAACCACTCAACCAACAGTACCTCATCAACATCAGCATCAAACTCCACAACAAGTCAGCTAAATACAATATACTCTTATTAATATTCCGTTACTATTACTATTATTACTACTACTTCTATTACATCATTAACCAGAATTCATTTTACATGAATTGGCGTAACTTTTCTTTTATTTGACTCCTCCCATTCCTTTTTTTTTTATTTTTTCACACTTCCTCTAGGGGATCTCAATATAGATTATTTTCTCTAGTATAAAAAAAAAAACTTACTATCCCGACTACCTCTCCCCTTTTTTTTCATTAACATAACACAATTTTTCAATTTCACACACTTTTCACAGCACAAACAACAACAACATTCATTCATTAATCATTTCTTTTTTTTTTTCATATTTGCAAGACTTTTTTTAAAAAAACACTTTAATATTCTCTTTTTCTTTTCAATTTTTATTTTTATTTTCTTTCTTTATTCAATAATTACGTTGATTCATGCAATTTAACTTAAACTATTATTCAAACCCATTTCTTTAAAAAAAAAAACAAATAAAAAACAATAATTGATTGTTACATAATAGTAAACATATCTTAATCACAATACGTATACGGTTTTTTTAGATGTATATACGTAAGTAAATGACTTTTTATATTTTATTACGTACTAGATAATTTGTTCTGTTATTATCATTTCGTCTTGTTTGTTGAATATCCCCTCTCATGCTACGTATATATATTTAATTCGGCACCCTGTATAGTATTAGAGTGTTTGACAACATGATATTAAAATAAAAATAAAGAATCTCGTTGTGCAGAATACAACAATAACAATCAAATGTATTGTATCAAATTATACAGCTTATGTCACTAATGAATAAACATTAATAACAATGTACGTAATAATACGTAACACTATTGTAAACAGATAAAAATTACCATTCTTAATAACTTTCTTCCTTCGCATATAAATAAATGGCATTTTGCCTCGTACTTTTATTACTGAACATTATTGTGGCAGAAAGTATATATACAGTGAAGACTATCAAGTTATACATGTATAAATGCGTATTGTATGCGTACAGAAAGAAAAGCACATTGATTAATCATGACCACGTTTATATCCATGACAAGGAATGTCAATAAAATTTATGCTAAAAAATTATTATATCGTTGTTATTATTTATTATAAACTGATGATGTTAAGAAAAAAAAAGGAAAAATTAATTAATAGTGCTATACAAAGAAGAACAAATACCGAGAGTTATATTATTATGGGTAACGTGGTACGGAAGAATAAGAATAAGAAGAAGAAGGAGGAGGAGGAGGGGCGTACAATGGGAGATGAAGTGACTATTACTTTTTTAGTTGACCTTTTTCTTAGCTTTAAGAACTCCACTTTCAATTTCATTAGCTTCTTTGGATTGTGCTTCCCATGTCTTTTTATTAATACGAAGTTCAGCATTATATTGTTCTTCAGTAGGTTGTCGAATGGATCCACCCAAGCGATCCCAGAATGTAAAGTATTGCCCGTAATTATAATTAAAGTAAAGATGGTGCACAGCATGATGTGCACTTGTGTTAATAACCTTGGAACGCAAAACGAAATTTCCTGTTTTAAAAAAAGAGAATCAAGTTAATAACATCCTCTCTTTCTCGCTCTCTCAACATACCAAACAGGATTGAAAAAAAAAAAAAAAAAAAAAAAAAAAAAACTTTTACAAAGTATGTGCTAAACTACTTACCATCATGAATTAAAATAGTCCAAATGTTGACAAGCATAAACATGGAAATATACAACCATTTATGCATGGGGAACAAGTATACAAACAAATGATAAGGAACTGATTGCGAATAACCATCCAATGGATGGAAAGCGTAGGAAGCATAAGGTGTAGGTACTATAATAGATATATCAAGGGATAGTATTAAAATATTTTTTGAAGTTAGTATCCTGATTATATAATACCACATAATGGTTGGAAAGGGAAAAACACTTACCAAGCCATTTGTGATGAGGCTACACGTAAAAAAAAAACAATTAAAAAGGAAGACTAGGTTAGAAAATTGTAGCTGTTAAAGAGGAAAAATTATCCAGAAAAAAAAATAGATAAATTGTACCTTATGCAAATGCTTATACAAAACAGGATGATGTAAGTAGCGGTGAATCCAATAAATGCCACAATCGGTAAACATCAAGAAGCATGGAATAGTAGCTATAAAGTAAGCCCATTCAAGAAACGTAACTGGAGTTTTATCGTAAAGCAATGAATAACCCTTTATTTCGCCCCAAAACCAGGGAACCGTAAGAACTAATAAGAGTCGAAACAACAAAATTCGTAAGTATGTATAATCTATATACAGAAGATTATATTATACATGTGTAAACATATGCATATACATACTTGCATAACCGGGAATGGCTTTCAATGTTGCTTCGATTTCGAGACGGACCTGATTCTTGAGGAATCTAGGGTGTTTCATATACTCCCAGTCAAAAAGAGTATAAAACGAGAGTGTTGCAGACACAAAATAAAACAATATGGCCCCCACAATTAATAAGAATGATAGAGAAAGGAAGATACGAATATCATAATCGCGTTCCCATGAGGATGTTGGACGATCTAGAGTAAAAGAAGTAGAGTTTGACAAGAAATTCTCTGCCGGTAATAGTTTTGCGTAAACACTATTAAAAAAGTACTCATCGGCATACTCTAGAATCGTATCCATGGTTACGATTACGTATGAGTAGAGGTAAAAAAAAAAGATGAGAAGAAAAATTAAAAGAGGAACGTAAAGAAGCTCTTTAAAAAAGGAGGAATTATTTGTCTCTCGTTTTTTTAAGTTGCTGCATTCTGGTCCGATTGTCTCATAACCCCCGCCGGACATCAATTCACCATACCGAGAAATCAGCGCATTTTAACTCTATGAGTGCCCCGCCCGTCGACTTTCTGTTTATTATGCATATGTGCTATATGTACCTGCATATGAACATTAACCTCTCTCTATTATTAATACAATTTTACATGTATAAGTAGTCCCAAGTAAGGTATTTCATTTTGACTCCTTGGTTTGTGAGCACATGTTTTTTTTATTATTATTTCAAAAAAAATAATTATCGTAAGATAAATGTTTTCTTGTATTTTAATTGGCTAATAAGCATCCATTGGAACTCTTGTGTTGCCTTTCAAACTGTCCAGAAACAGATGATGTTTTTTTTTGTGAAAAAAATAAAAAAATTAAAAGTCGTAGTACTTAATACTTTTCCTTCTTTACTAAAATTAATAACAAAGTAAAAAGTTAACATAAGTAATAGGATTTATTTATTTATCTTTGAATTGGTAATAATTTTATGCAAGGTGTGCCGAAATCATCAGCAGGTAAAACAGAAATTAATAAGTGTCAATAAGTTAAACCGGAAATTTTTATGCTGCTAAAACAACAACATTGTGCTACAATCAATAAATAAAAAAATTTTGAGTGGTACGGCATCTCAGAAATGTATTACATCTAGTATTGCATGATGAAAAAGTTTGATGTTCACTGATCTCAAAATGTGCTACCCATTGTATTATTAATAATAATATACTCATCGACCAGAGTTAATGGTCGGGGTATATCTTTATCGCCTTCTCTCCCCGTAGTAATTAACACCAAAATCGGAATTGTTTCATATAATTATACAGAAACTGAATCTTATGAGGCTATAAAAAAATTAATAATAGCTAAATTGAGTTTAGACAAATATATATAGCTTTTAAAATGGACGGTGATTGACACAGAATAAGACAGCTACTACTAATGAATTTTAATCCACAAATTTTATTTTTCAGATGGCCAGCTTCAAGCACCCGGCCCCGACCAAACAAAATAACAAACAATGATTCTCTGATCAGCATGCATCCTTTACTTTTTTATGAGTTTCATTGAAATATTAAATATGAAAATTTCTCTTCATTGTTTTTCAATATTTCATTTTCAATTTAATCTTTTTACCTAGTCGAGATCTTTTCTGTAAAAACTGAATACCACAGATACGTAACTGGAATATCGATAGATGCAGGGAGATTTAAGAAATATAATTATCTTCCAGTTAAATTTATCTAATAAATTATGTTGTATATTCCTTTTTCCTATTATTCGAGTGTTTTCCCCCACCTTTTCATATTTCCATGGTTGCAGTGTTAAAGAATCTTGAACTACGGACTCACAAGAGCATAGATCAAATATCTCTTTTCGTATTTTTTTTTTTTTGAAAACACAGGTGTATATATACACACACTATTATCTATAGTAGTGTATCAGCTTTCAAATCTATGTAGTATGCTATTTTATTTAGCCAAAAACGCACGGACCACTTGTCACTTTTGTTGGCGATCCTTGTATGAGGTCATAAATCTTTCTCCGGTCAGTATATTGAATTATGAAAAATGAGTATTCGACATATGGGGAAAATGCAGCAAGATACTGTGAACTGTATGCAAGTAATTAATGTTGGAGTAATTACCTGTTAAAGCACTGGCCTACTACATTTCATTTATCGTTCTTTTTTCTTATAGAATAAAGGCGTGAAAGCCAAAGCTTACTTAAAATTGGACACATGTCGTGCAGAGCAGAAATAAGTCCGATATTTATAGGTAGTTGTGAGAACAAGAAGAAAAAATATAAAAATAGGTACAACAATCGATAATATGTTGATAATAAAATAAACCAGAGATACATAAGTACATTTAATGTTTAATAAAAACTATACAGTTATTGTATATGTTGAATATAAATAGTGGATTAACAGAGATGTTATTATACTATAAACGTGAAGCTCGACAATTAGGACATGTCAATTTCCAACGAGAAATACAACTAGTATGAAATTGATGACCACAAGGTAGCGACGTTTTCATAAATACAACATCCTCCAAGCAAATAGTACAAGAAGGGTCTTTTGTTTGTGCATTAAGATCCTTGGACTCAATTCCCAATCGTTTCCATGAAACTTGATCACTTGGATCATAACGCTGATAAGCATCTTTATCAGTCACCTCTTTCCAATCCGACTTGAATTCTGTACCATCCTCTTTGACACCATGAATTCTATACTGACATTTTGCGAATCCGACAGTGATTGGCTTGACGTTTGTACGATGACAATTGGGACATTGAGTAAACGAATTACCTAACTCATAAATCCCGATTCCCTTGTTATAAATAACTCGATGTGAAGGTGTACATTCACATTCAATTTCAATATTGGTTCCCCAGGCTACCATTCGACCTTTTGGTGCATTTTCTGAAAATGTGAGTTTACGAAGACCTCCCGAATTAGATACATCAGCAAACATTGTAGGCCCACCTCCACCACCACGCAGTCGAAGAATTAAATGTAAAACAGATTCTTTCTGAATGTTATATTCATTTAATAAACGTTCATCTTCTAGCTGTTTTCCAGCAAAAACCATACGTTGCTGATCGGGTGGGACATTCTCTTCATATTCAACCATCAGTTTCAGTCCTTTGACAGATTGTGTTGTGACATCAGTAAATATAGTAATGGTCTTTCCGGTTAATGTCTTTACAAAAAGTTTAACAGGATTAGGACCTTTGCATATAGGCTTCTCTCGTTTTTGTGGGTCATAGTTTTCAGGTATTTTCATGGCGAGTTGAATTTCACCAGCTTGAATGTCAGTGTATTTAGATAGAGAGTAATCGTTTTCTAACAGTGATCCATTAAAAAATAAAAACTGGTCAGAGACAGGCAATGGTTCTTGTTCATTAAGTCCTCGTTCAGTCATGTGAGATATTTTTTCTTTGAGATCTTGTACAGTAGCGCTTTCTTTCAGATCCACAGTAACATTGTTTCCTTCTGCAGTAACTACTTTAAAAGTCATTATTGATGATGATGATACCAAGAAATCTCCTGGTACTGCATTTTCTGATGTTTTTGAAAACGGAGTTGCCCCTGCAACCGAAACTGTTGATATTGCAGGATTTTGTTCCTTTGATTTTTCAGAAAAGCGAAATAATGATGCTGAAAGTCGTTGTTGTCTTTGTACAATACTAGTCAAAAATTTCGGTGCTTTGAGTATGAATTTCTCTTTCTTTTTATTTGTGGTGATACCACTGATGTCCATTTTTGGTTTTTGCAATTCTTCTTCTACAGCAACAATCGATGGTAAGCTTTCTTTTACTTTTTCTTCCTGTTCTGTTATTTTTGCTTTTTCCGAAATATTGGTTGATGGTTGTTGATAGTATCGTTCGTCAAAACGTATATTTGGAGGGGGTGTTCGAGCATTTGCAAACAACGATGCACAACCTTTATAAGTAACTGTTTTTCCAAATAAACTATAATCGTATATAGATTTTGTATAATTTTCAACCAATATTCCGTCAATATATAATTTACATTGATTATTATAAGGACCTGGTATTGAACCGTCTAAAATATTTGATACTCGATCTTGAATATACTGTATTGATTCATGCTCTCGGTAAGGAACTTTAATAAACAAGCCTGGGAATCCGGCGATAATAACATCCATTTTAGAAGCCATACTGTTTATATGTATAAAATTGAGAGAGAAGAAAGAGAGTAAGGAGTAAAAAAAAAAAATGGAAAAATTCTTTTCGAAATACGAATCATTTTTTCTTTTTTCAAACGCTGCGCACAACGAAACAGGAAATTTGTTAGTTCTGTGCCACATTTGATAAGATCTCAATTAAATGTGTAATGGTGGAGATTAACCTTGAACTCACTTGGTACTGAGATGTGACGGATTACGTGATGTTGCTTCAACACGACTTTTTTGTTTGTTTGCCCCTTATATGATGCTTACGTATTTACGGATATTCATAAATAGTATATTTTATAACCACAACTAAAACCATTACTCCAAATTATATTCAGTAAACTACTCCCGAGGAGTATATTAAATGTATTTTGAGTAGATTACGTACTTTCATAACAATAAAAGTACGTAGATAATGATTAAGAATTTTCATGTATTGATACTTACACCTGTTTATTACATACTACTATTCAATCTACACAGAGACATTAATTTATAATTATACATGGATACGTAACACATTATTTTACTGTTTTGAATAATAAACAAAGCAGTAGTTAATTGTTAACGTTAACGTTTTTTTTTCTTTTGCGAACGATATAATGTTTGATACAGTAAAAGGAGCTAGAATCCTGGGAACATGGTTGAGTTTACTGGAAAAAGTTTGGAACGATTTACTTTCAAAAGTTATGCTCAGCAATGTGTATGCTCAGCAATATGGTACAAATTATGTACTGAGCTACACAGTGCAAAGATCTTTTTAACTGTTTAGCAGGCTTTCAAACGTCATGCGTAGTGTGTAATGTTTACAGACGCCAAAAAGAAAATGAATAACTCGACTTGCAAGGGGAAACGATTTTTTGTTTCAAGGTCTAATGTACATAAGAAGCTTATGTCAAGGCTCTTCCTCCCTTATTTTGATATATTGAACTAAATATGAAATGAAAGAAGAGAGTGATTACTTTTATGGGTCAAATAAGAGGCAAGAGGAGGGAAGAATCTGTAATTGTATTAGAGATAGATGCTGGTTTGTATATATACAATATATTCACACATGTTAAATTGTAATGAACATTATTAGTTTATATGATCGATACACCCACCGTTATGGCCGCATTGACTTTTTTTTTACATAGCGAATTTATTAATTTATTACATACATTCAAAAAATGATCTATTCGTTACGTACCTTACGTACATGATAGTAGATTTTATACCTGAACGATCTGAAATCAAAAGCAAGAGATATGGCGTGCGCTGTTGATGACAGTGAATATACACGGTGTTAGCCGAAAATGAGTAGTAGTACTGACACTTTTAGTTAGGGTGTCTGGAGACTACTATTAACACTGAGTGGAGGTAATAGATTTTTTTGCCATTACCATGGAGACCATCTACGTAGATAAAAAAAGAAAACGTTTACTGGTCAAAGACTTTATCCACGACCATCTCTAAAAAAACCAGACAAAAGCAATAAATCTGACGTACGCTACTAATGACGGTGAACACACACGGTGTTGGCCGAAAATGAGTAGCACTGACACTTTCACTTAGGGCGTCCGTAGACTACTATTGATACTGGGGAGAGCCAATAGATTCCTTTGCCATGGTTAGGAAAGAAGGAAAGAAGGAAAGATAATAGAAATGGGTATTTTTTTTCATTGAATTTAAATTTCGGTACCTTGAAATTTATTTATTTTATTAATGACGAAATTAAATTGAACACGCGCTGATTGCAGCTTATTGCTCTCGTCTGTTCACAAAGAGAGGAACTGAAAAACCTGCAGGGATGCAGGAAAAAGGTGTATTGAAAACGACAGTACATAGTTATCAACGGGGGGGGGGATGAGGTAGAGGTCGTTTAAGGTAAAAGAGAAAGTAGTGAAGAAACAATATTACAGAAAGAAAGATGGAGAAGTGGAGCATGGCTAAAGAAATGCTGATACTTTGTTTGTTTGTTTGGTTTTTTTTTTTTCTTTTTTTTTTTTTTTTTATAAATTTAAATTGGAAGGGGATGCATGTGGTACAAGTGGTGGTTCAATCCATTGTAGTAATAAATGTCCAAATTGATTTGTTGGTGGTGAAGGGGTGGTGTAATATTCAGGACGGTAAGTACGGTGTAGTTGGTGTAAAATGTAGGAGAGTTTTGGCCAGATGATTTTCCAATAGACACGTTTTTGGTATGATGTTGGAGGTGTTTTGGGGAGTCGGTTGAGAATAAAAGAAATAGGGTCGCTGATGTTTTTGGGGATTGATAAAAACGTATGGACCCGATGGCAGGAAAGTAAGTGTTGTTTAGATAGATGGGTCGTTTGGTGACAATTGGGGCATGGCTGTTGTTGGTGATTAGTGATCCAACCTAGGCGATAGTGGATACATAAATTATGTTCTATAGATGTCATGGGCAGCCATAGAATTGGGTCAATTCCCAATTGCTGACGGCATTGATTTAGTAATTTACTGTTCTTGCGTTGGCAGCGTTGTATGTGTGTGCTTTTAATATGTTGTTTGATGGCTGTTTTTAGACCACTGTTTGTTACCATGTGGTGGTCTAGTTGTGTTGTTGTATCTAGTGATTGCCAAATTTTATTTTTTCTAATGACTGAAGTCCAGGAACGAAGACCTTTTGTTTGGCGAGCCTGAGGTAATAAGGTGGGGAATAAAGCATCATCAGGCATAAACTTTGCTTGTAAGGTAGTAACACGATCAACTATAAATTCAAGATTTGCTAGATGGTGAATAATGGCCATCGAGTGGTTAGTCTTGGTACCATATATTTTTCGGAGGCAAGTATTTTGGGTTTCTTGGAGAATATTGTAATCATCTCTATTGAGTTTTGCAATGGCCATACCATATTCCATCTTGGGTCGGATAAATTGGCGGTAAAGACGAGTACTAAGTAATTTACCAAGACATCGTGCGCGCACACCAATTGACGCCATAATATTCATTGCTGAAACTGCAGCAGTAGTATTTCGATCAATAAGTTTATTAGTGTTGATACATCCATCTGGGGTAAAGGGGACACACCAAGATATGTGAATTTGGTTGCTCGTTGTAGGTTGACTCCATATAGTTGTGGTAGTTGATTCGGAGGTGGATCAGTCATGGACATATAAATGCGTTTCATGGGGTTCCATCTATAACCTAAATTAATACTATGATCTTCACATGCTTTCAGTAATAAGAAGATCATCTCTAATTATATTATTTTTTTCATATAATAAATTAATACTTTTACTTTTAGTAAATTAAATTATTTTAATTATAATTTACACTTCTAATTATATTACTGAAATAGAACTGCCAAGACAAAATCAAAGATTTTTATGGAGTTCTATTCTAGTCAATTTCTCTAAGAGAAAGTAACATAAAGAGTCGCGTTGCAAGTTAAAAACTTACAACTTCTTCTAAATTAATAATTAACTTTAAAACTTTATAAATAAAACAGTTTGAATCATTTCTCTAAGGGTATAGTATCCCATGTGCCAAGAAGAGCCACATCATCTGCGTATAGTAGACTGTTGATAAAGAGGTTGTTAAATTTTGAGCTATGTGATGGAAGAACTTGGGCTTCGACAGTACGTAAAAGAGTTGGTAGAGAGTTGATATAATGAGAGTAGAGAATTGGGGACAATACTGATCCTTGTAGAACTCCAGTATGTGGATGGAATTGATGTGAAATTTGATCGGAGAGTAATACTTCAATTGAAACATGATCAAATAGATTTTTGAGTAATAAAAGTAATAACCGAGCCGACATACCGAGAACCGACCGGGCCGGTATGTAAATTATCTTCTTGTAAGTAAAGTGCTTGTATCAATTCCATTCGTGACCTTTTTTCAAAACTGTTGTTCCTACATGTCTTGTCCTACACGTTCGTTTGACCGTTGGAAGACTAGCAAGAAGAATAAATTTGTTACATCACGTTTGCTTACAAGAACGTCCAAAATCGATGAATATAAATAGTATATACATGACGTTTGGCCTCCAATAAAACCCATTGTTCCGACTTTTGGATCATGCACCACAAGAATAGTTTCGAGGTTGCTTTGCAGCTGGCGTCCTAGTCTAGCAAGGTTGGTTGCAACTGCATGTATCAGGACTCAAACGTTATAATGTTATGATCAATTACGAGCTTTATACTGCTTACAGTATGAGCGGGACTTTTGTTTCCGAAGGCAATATCTACAACATCATATTCAAGCGACTAAATAAGTAGCATTTTCTGAGTAAGATATTTATTTTTGGTAAAACCTTCGATGATGTGTTTCCAACCGATCAATACTGGAAATTTGAAAAGCTTGCACTATTTGTTGTCCTATCATCGCGAGACGAAGGAACAAAAAGCAAAACTCTTCTTTGAAGATATGATGCATGCCGCTGTACGTCAAATTGTATGTATTTTTTTTTCTTCGTAACAAAACAGTTTAACTACAGAGAATATGTATTATATATATACAAAATAATGTCTTATTTATATATTATAGAACATTCAAAACTAGAATTATTTGGCTCATAATACAGAGTAAAAATGTCACTCTATTCTCTAGAATATTCTTCGTACAGTAACACATGGGGATTGTTCAAGGGTGGTGTGTTAGAGCTCATGTATTTTACTCAAGGTATTTTCAAATGCCAAGACGAACAATTCAAACAAGTATATAATAGTTGTATTTAAAGGTAAAAAGTATATATGTAACATTACAATAATGATTTATTATAATTGGTTCATTTGATGGTAGTACATTTTTTATACTATTTAAAAACCAGGTGTTTGAATCAGATAAGAGAGGGGGAAAATAAAGAATTAAATGTGAATTTGTTTTTTTGTTTAATATAACCTTGAGATATATTAATCCTTTCCTGCTTGATTAAACGAGTCACTTCCAACAAAGTAACATGAGAATTGTATTCGCCAATAAAGAGCCATTAGATAGAATTAATAAGATCATTGGAATCATTTTAATCATCTTCCTCTAAACCTTTCGCATGTTTTAAAACCGTGTCGCGCCATTGTAATAGCAAATCCAATTGACTTGCAAACTTCTTCAACTCAACCTCAGTTCGAGGAAGCTTTATCTACACGTTGAATGGGTAGAATGTCCTTAGTAGCGAATAAATATAATATATCAATAAAACAAAACAAAAAAGTACCTTCATTAAATTCTTCTTGACGTACTTGTTCTCTTCTTCAATTAAAATGTCCATGCTTAAGATCATATCTACACAACAGTCAGTTATAAGCATTGATTAGCACAATGTCATTTTGTAAATACAGGTAACAAAGTAATAAAAATAAATTTTGCATACCATGGTATAATAAACAATAGACCTTGGCATGTTCATGCTTCTTGGTAAACGCGTTATTTTGGTCGACTACTTTACGTGCATGACTTGTCATTTTCACTTCGTCACTGATTTTTTTACCCAATGTTCCAACGTTTATCCCACCAGCAAATTCACTAACAACACTGGCAGCTGAATGATTACTGACAGGTAATCCGAGCCCATCCCATTTGAGGTTGTCTGTGGAGGTATGTGTGATTTCTATCCTGTATGATTTTAATTTACTTGATCAATACCATTTATATATTTCAAGCATAATAATAAAAAGAAAAAAAAGTGTTTAAGATAAAAAAAAAACTAATGTAATACCATCGAAAATCTACAATTTCATTCTTAGGTGTAAAAAGAGTGTTGATTATGTATACAGTGGTTAGGCAAGCCGCGGTACGTTCTAAACACTTGGATTGAAGAACTTTTCGGGGTGCCTGAATCAAATCAATGCTATCAGAAAGTTCAATAATGATAAGTAATGTACACATATAATATATACCCAACTAATGATCCATTTTTTTTTTAAAAAAATTAACATTTACAAGTGACCAAGGAGCTTTTCTGCAACGCGATAATCTTCATGCACATGGAAATCATATTCGGATGGTGATACTGGTGGTGTACGAATAGCTTCTTGTAAAGTATGTAATGATGGTGCTGTGTTGCTGACATTATTGATGTAAGATGTAAATGCTTCTGATCGATTTGGTTCCACTAGAGCGAACTCCTTTTTAAGAGATTTTCGTTGCCGTTTCTTAACTTGTTTACACACCACTTTATCATCGTAATTGAAAACATCCTTGACAGCCCTAAAAGAAAGCGTTCAGCAAAACTTGAATCAGCAAATATTCGAGTTACAATTTGAAATGGTTTTATTTAGGTGAGAGAACTTACCAGGAGGATGTTGGCAATGTTGATACAAATTGTGAAGTTTCATCGTATTTAAGCTATTATACAACATCTGTATTAGTTCACTGAAAAGCAGTGGAATACCATGCCAAAAAAAATAGCGTGTAATAAATACCTTTTTCGCATCGGCTTCAATATGGTCCATGAAGGTATTATTGATGTTTTCTAAAGCTTGGAGCCGTCTTTTTCGGATCCTTGTGATTGAACCACGAATTCCACTGGTGTTGCTGCTTTCTGACTCCAATCCATTATCGTCATTGTCGTCTTCATTATCAATATTTTCATCTTGCTTCCAATGATTTTGATATTTTGTATAAAAAGTCGAAGCTTCATCGTTCTTTCGTTTCCCCTTACGATACTATAGTACAGCTCTGTCAGCGTTACGAATCATTCTCTTACAAAGAAAAAAAAAGAGGAATATTTCTACTTACAGAAAACAATACACCGGCCTTTTTAGATATTTACGTATTTCAGGATCAATACAGTTTTTAAGAATTTCAATAATGGAGGAATAGTGAGCATTGGTATCCATTTCAGAAGAGAATTACTACGAGCGTAGCAAAAGTCCGACTAGGGGCGTAGCATGGAGGGGTCATGTTAGTGTCGCTATTGTACGCTACGCCCCTAGTCTGACTTTGATCTTTGATCCATTAAAACCATTCTCACTTGGACAATTACTTTTGCTATAAGTTTACATTAATTTACAGAAAATGGGCCACTACTGTTAGTTATACTCTGTAAGGGTAGAATTAATAATAAAATAGCAATTGAAAAAGAAGGAAACAATAAAGGCCGAAAATAACAGTGAGGTAATAAAAATGAAAATGAATCTCTGGATGGGTGTAACTCTGATGATAACACTGGTAAATAACAAAGGATACTCTACATGTAATTAAACTATAATTCAGTAAGCAATTAATCAAGATAGTGTATGTATAACTCATTCATCCAAAAAAAAAATAGTTGCTTCAGACATTGTACCAATATTATCCAAATAATACAGCTTATCCAACAAATACTTGCCCTAGAATGTTGGATTCAACTTACTCAGGCAGATAATAACAAGACTTAGTATAAAGACGCAGTAACGTCCGGTATGGCATTCAAACGTCTGGCTCAAATGTTTACCAGAAAATACTGTACAAGACGAACTTGATATATATATATATATATGTACAAACTATTTCGAGAATCTATCATCTTATTTTTCATCTCTCTAAATAATCATATTAAATGGCCTACGTACTACATGTTCATCTATAAAATAAACTGATATAAATTTTTGTATTATAAACAGTGTTTATAAAAATGACAAAGAGGACATCATCTAAAACCATCTTCGTTAAGCATTATATTATAAAAAATACAACCAACAATGAAAAAGATAGAAGCAATTGTCCAAGTGAGAATGGTTTTAATGGATCAAAGATCAAAGTCAGACTAGGGGCGTAGCGTACAATAGCGACACTAACATGACCCCTCCATGCTACGCCCCTAGTCGGACTTTTGCTACGCCCGTAGTAATTCTCTAAAAAAAGGGACGTTAATTTTTTTTACGAATCGTCTTCAAACGATCCGAATAAAGTACTCGGAGGAGAAGACATTAAAATGGTATCTTGTGACGAAAAGAGTACAAAATCTTCTTGTGGACGTACATCGGAAGTTGATGCCGAACTATTCGTCTTCGTCGTCCTTGTAGTAGTGGTATGAGTAGCAGGAGTGGAGTTCATAATATTGGTTGTTATAGCAACATCATTATCGCCGTTGTTGTGATTATTATTATTATTCCTGGTAGTAATGGTACCATTATTTGTTGCCTGTTATCCAACAAAAAAGTTGCCATGGCTTCCAACGTACTATCTTCCTCGACCACGACGAATTCTTCAAAGACTATGTCTTCTTCGTAATAAGGTCTACTACTTATAGTATCTGTTGATGATGGTGGTCTTGAAGCACCTAAAGGTGGTGATGGTGGTAAATAAGAAGAAGGGGATTGTCGTCGTCGTTGTCGTGTTGTTGTCGTTGATGATTTCTTGGGTGCTTTCATTTATATAAAAAAGTTTTACTTGACGAGCAAAAGAAAAGTAATATTTCGACACGTATATATAACAATATACGAAGTAGGAGGAGGTTTCATATGTTTTTTCTTTTCTTTTTTACGTATTAAAGCAACAATAATAATAAAAAAGAAAACATACACATAAAAATATAAAAGATAAAATAATATTTGTTGTTTTTCGTCTTCTTCTAAATTTGTGTGCATAAAATATATGTATAACTTTTTTTCCTTCTCTTTTATAGAAATAATAACGCTTTTTTTTTTCGTTATATAAAAATTAAAGGAAAAAAGGTGTTACGTTCAACTTTGCTGCGCCAACTAACAGGTTTATAAAAAAAAAAGAGACTGCTTAAACTGACGCCATCAGTTTATTTTGGTTTCTCCTGCGTGTGTAATCTTTAACAAGAACTGAGAGAAAAAAAAAAGAGAGAGAGAGAGGGGTACATGGTTACACAAACAAACCCTCGTTTTTTTTATGTTAATAATAATAAGCAAACTTAAGAACTTTTTTTTACTTGGGGAATTTTTCAAAAATTCCAAAATAATTTTATTACAAAAAACGTTGTTCATTTATGATATTCATGATATTATATGATATTTATATGTGTATAAAAAACGATATTTACTACTACTATTGACTAAGAACGAGCAAGTTTTCTTCTTTTAGTTTGTTCAGAAGGGAAAAAGTTTTTCGATTGAAGTTCGGTACCCAAACGATCCAAAGACCACCCTCGTGCATTCATTACGTTTTGTAGATTCTGAATGGCAGTTGTTGGAGTCAAACCAAGATTTTCTTGAAGATCATTAACAGCGTCAATTACTTTCTTGCGAATATTAAACCACTTTTTATCGCCTCTTCTCCACTTGGTACCCCACTTGTTGTCTAATTCTTGAACAGGCCAAAATCCGTCTCGACCAAGTGTCCATTCAGCCCAAAGATCATTCACTGTCAAGACTTGTCGACTCATCTTGTAAACAGGAATTCCTGCATCGGTATATTGAAGTGAAATTGTTGCATTGGCAGTGGAAGTAGCTGGTGAATTGGGGGTGGTATCTGTTGGAGGTATGCTACTTTCAGGCTGTTGCAATTGTTCACTGTTGATCGACACTAGACTGCTACTGCTGCTGTTATTATTGTTGTTGTCGCTGTTGTTTGAAGAGGATGCTGTTGTTCCAGTTGCCAAGTTACCATTATCCAATCTAACAGATAATTGTAGCTGTTGTCTTCCACTGATTATGTTGTTGATGGTTTGTTGAAATTGTTGAAATTGTTGAATTTGTTGTTGGGATTGTTGTTGACTTTGATTGTTGTTTATTTGTGATTCTCGAACCTCCTTCAATGTGTCTACGAGAATCCGATTCATATTGGTAAGTTGGTCTTGAACCTCGGGAGCAAATCTTTCAATTATTGAAGATCCGGGATCTTCATTGGTTTCAACATGAGCTTTCACTTTTCTATAAAAAATAAAACAAAAAAACTTTAGATAAAAATATTTTTAAAAAAAGACTATAAAGCTTTAATATACCTTCGAAATTCTGTAAAAAGTGGGTTCTTGAAAAGTTCATGTTTCCAAATAGGATGATCAGGAATATGATCCATCATCACAGCTGCATCTTGTAGAAATGTTGTTTTAAAACATTTAAGTAGCAACAAGCATCATTGACAACATTGTTCATATAACGGTCGTACCAGTAGTCAGCCCATGGAAACACCAAATTCTTTAATTCATCACAGGGTTCTTTAGCTCTTGGAAGGTGATATTGTAAATCGCTGAATTCGCGAGGAAGAGAATTGACATATGAATTGGTCATAGTATCACTGTTCCATAAACCTTGTCTACGGATCTGAGAGTCCGGAACACCAGCCAGGTCAGCCATCTTGGCAGCAGAAGCACGTGGAATATGTGTAGCTTTTCTTGCAACAAAGATATCAGAAGCCTTGAAAGCAGCCTTTATAAACCTTGTATGAGTTTCTTTCGATATAGCACATTCCCATATATTGTCACTTTTTGGAGCTTCATCATCGCTTGACTCGTCACCATCAATAATATCGGCAACGGGAACATTATCATCATTGGAAACAGCATTGGGAGTATCATTGGCTAAATTAAACAAAACAATAATAACTATAATTAATCACTGTGAAAATAATTTCGCCATTGCATAATTTTACTTCTATTGGATACATCAAAAATTACTTACTTCTTGCTGGCTGTTTTCCTTTATCTTTTTTGGTTCTGGGTCTTGCACCATGAATTACTTTCATCTTGAACCAATTTCCATTGGGGGACATGTCTGGGAAAGCCTCTTGCTGACAATGCCATCTCCAAAAAAAATGAAAGCTCATTGCCATAAACGGACATTTTCCACCATTTTGTTTCGTATACATGCGAGTGTTTCTTTTTTATTGGTCTTGTTGGTCTTGGTTGAGGTAAACAGAAACAACATGGCAGGATAAGTACCATCAACAGCTCCCACTTTAGGTAATTCCGGAAACTGTAGGTCGGCAAACTCGAGCTTTCTAACGTTATCTCCACGAAGCAACAAAAAGTGAACCATCAAAAAAGAAATTGAATTTCGAAAACTATGCTTGTACTGTTGAGCAGGGCTGTTGTAAAGTGATTTTGCAATAGCTGCTACTTCTTTATTTGTTGAATATCCGTTTACGATATATGACGTGGCACGGTCAACGTTGTTTTCGCGGTCGTTGTTTGCTTCTCTCTTACGAACTAGTGCAAGAGGTAGACTAATAACCTTTGTTCTTGGTGTTGGATTGCTGTTGCTATGCATATGTCTTTGAAAATTCCAGAGGTCGACAATTGCTGAAACATAAACATTGCAGGTACTGTAGGATAATTTTTTTTGATGGCTGTAATGGTGTCAGGATTAAGCATTTCCTCGTTGGTGATTTCTGGGTCGTCGATATGTTGTTTACCAGGTATACGAATCTGACGGTTGATTACCTTATTTACATATTATTATATATATAATAAGTTAGCTAATCTTTATATTTACTTTCTTTTTCTTTTCAATATATATTATACCTTTTTATAAAGAAACGTAACAAGTTTATCACCAGTTGCTTGAAATCTTGTAGATACAGGTCGACGGTGATAACGCTTATCGCAAAATATGAGATACTCGACTTGTTTTGCGCAATAAGATTTGGCTGTCTGATATGAACGGCCTTCTTGTATATCTTTGTACGCTTTTTCCTTGATCATTGTGTCTTCATCTTCTTCCATAAGTCTTTCCGAAATTTGACCATCATCATCGATCATTTCTGAAAAGTTATCTTCTCTACCAAAACTTGCTTTCTTGTTGCCTTTTTTCTTTTCGGATAAATTCTCAAAGTGGGGAATATGGTCCTTGATCAATTGCTTAACATATTGGTCATATTCTTCTTTTGATTGACGGGTGTTAGATTGAGAATTTATTGCTTGATTTGAGGAAGACATTTTATAAAAAAAAATACTGTGGGTTACAATGTAAATAAAAAAAAGAATTTGTAGATTACAATGTAAATAATAGCAAAATAGCTCATATTTATATATCTTTAATAAAGCATATCGTATGTGTAATAACATCATCAAATGGTGTAATGGTAATATCTTATAACGTAATAGTAGAAATTATCCAATAGTGAAAATCGCGCATAACGTCAAAGCACGCAATAATGTAAATTATACAAGAAGTCGAAGCACGCAATAATGAAATTCATACAAGAAACCAAATCACCCAATGTTGAAGGTAGTAAAGCACGCAATAGTGAAAATTATGCAAAAGGTTAAATTACGCCATAATGCGAATCATGCAAGAAGCTAAATCACGCAAAATAATGAAAATCATACAAGTAACCACATCACCCAATGTTGAAGGTAGTAAAGCACGCAATAGTGAAAATCATGCAAAAAGTTAAATTACGCCATAATGCGAATCATGCACAAAAGTAAAAGCACACAATAATGGAAGGCACATGATGGTTTACTATTGTAATTTAGTCGTAACGCTATTTCTGAAAACGGAAAATGATGTATACGAAGAAGAAAACGACCATTTTTTGATTTTTTTAAGAAACTGTATTAAGTCTTTCAAGAAATGAATGGATGTGTTGGTATGGCAACAAACAAGTTTTGGAAGAGAAAAAATGTAATGAGGTTTTTTTTATTTATTTTTTATCAAATAAAAAGATCTTTTATCTTAGTTTTTTTTGGCTGAAACGAGATAGTTTTTACTAGTATTATGGTGAAAAGAGACATTGGCTAAAAATATATAAGAAAATTATGTTTTTTATTCATTTTTTTTTAATATAATGCATTTCGATACAAAGCTATAATTAATAACACTATGGGTGGCACCAGTGGGAACCCAAAGTCAAGTAACAATTGTTATTCGACAAAGTTTTGCCTGATAACATAAGTTATTACTCCGACGGGTTCCCATTCAGCTGGGAACCCAAAAATTTTTTGGGAACCTGAATGAAATATAATACTTGTTTTCTTTATTTTTAATATGTATGTGCAAACTATTATATGGACATGATTATTACTATTATTATGTACTTTTTTTTTTTTACTTTGTAATTTGTTATTATTTATCTTTTTTTTGAATGCTTTTTTTTTTCATTAATAAACGCTATAAAAAAAAAGAGAAAGGAAAGTTTGGATATGTAAAAAATAGAAGGGGAAGAGGAGATAAGAGCAGAGGAGAAAATCAACCTATTGACTTGTGCTTGATTCATTATTTTTATTTGTCTTGAGCTTTCTTTTGCCGCTGGATTTAGGAATTGATTCAGCATTAGGGGGAATAAACGAATCCGGGATTTTTGTAAATGTAATGTTGTGACCTTCGTGGTCTTTGTATCTCTCAACAATTTTTTCCTTCATTTGTAACACCAAAGTCTAAAATATACAGTCAATCCATCCAAATAATTATCAATATCAGTATTAAGAAGATAAAGTATAATAAGTGTTAAATAAAAAGTGTCACATACCTTGATTTGATTTAAACCTTCTACTGCATTATCAATTTGTTTGAAATTGTGTGGTTGACCGGGAAGATCAAACTTTTTCAATTCGATCAATTCAAACACATAGGCATGATTTAATTGTAGTTTATATGTTGTACAATTGTATCCTATTTTAAACCCGTTAGAATCTATAGTCCTATTCTTTTTAAAAGAAACTTTATCTCCAAGTGAATCAGTAAAACGTACCGTTCATCACCATACCAAAGACAACTGGACTTGGAACCTTGTCGATTACCAACTTCGAAAGCATTTCTCTGAGCATATTTCCAGTCTTGACAAGATCACTACCTTCCGGTCCGCCAACGCGTTTCACTTCAACAACAAATAGATCATATCGCCGTCGCTTTACTTCAGCATAGACAGTGAAATCAGGTTGTTTTTGTTCGCCTTTTTTTCCTTTACAATAATCAAGAGACGCATTCGCCCTATATATAAGTAATAAGTTAGATTTGAAGACTCTCTATAATCACAATAACACCTGATCATACCAATGATAATTCAAACGATTGTCTGCGGCGAAAATCCAATGTAATGGTGAATGTAAGATATAATGAACTAGTGTGTCTTCGTTCACTTCTTTGTCATTCTTTTTGAATGGAGTATTCGCAATATCATATATAGTTCGTGCATATGAGGTGATGTAAGTATTATTAAGACCGAGTGCTTGAGTCTTAAATCCCAATAATGTTTTTTCCAAGATAAATTCGTCCCGAGTTTCGTTATTCAAGATCTATTTTTATCAACATAAATCATATCAATTAGACATTTAGAAAATAATGGATGTCTCCAATATCAAAAAAATAACCCAATACTTTACATTATCAACTGTTTTAGACCACGTTAATACCTGTACCGGTAATGCTTCGAAACCTTGGCTTCGTTCAAACGTAACATCAAGCTTTTCTTCAATATATGGTTTCAATTGATCGCGTATTGTAATAAGATAAACACAATTTAAACTTCTGTAATGTTTCAAATTAATATCATGGTCAGTTAAGGTTCATAAAGCTGTAATACACCCGAATTCAATTGTAAAATCGCTACTTACAAAGCTCGTGTAGAACTAATAGCCTTGTGATCCTTCTTATTTTTCTTAAGTGATCTTGTTCGATAATTATTAAGAATGTTGGTCATATTTACCAATTTCTCTCCTTGCTTGACGAACCACTATTCCAGAAATTAAAACAAAAAATGTGTGTCAGCAAGTCGACAAATCAAATTATTTATATAATAAAAAAAAATAAGTTTTCCCTCATACATACACAATCCTTTTCTTCAACTACTAATTTTTCTTGAAAAACCGAACCATGAATGTCTTTTGTTTTACGACGTTCATTGTCGTCAATGGTTGAATAAGACGTATCATGTAAGGTAAGATTGTATTCCATCAAATCATCATCTGATAATTCTTCACTATAGTCAGATGCCCGATCTTCTCCGTTCACATCTTCAAATTGCTCTTCTACATCGGTACATGTCAGATCAATGATTCCTTGCTCCTCGTTGAGTTGACCTATACACAATGAAACCATTGTCAGTGACTTTATATATATATATATAAAGATAAAAAATTTATTATCCATTGTCCATAGACGTTTGATTGTTACTAACCACGATCCAGATGTGATTGCTTATCAGCTGAAGAAGAATTATGATCGGTAGATGATGCTGGTGCTTCATTTATAGTGGGTGTACTGGTATCAGGACGTGTATCGATACTGCTGTTATCCTCCTTATCAACAATTGGATCAGCAATTCGTCTACAAGTAAGTGTAAAAAAATACTAAACTTGTGTTTCTTTCTTTCTTTTCACTTGAAATTACGTTCAAAAGTACCTTCTTTGCGTGATTCTTTCTTCCTCCCCTTCTCCAATGCGTTTCATTGTATTTAACACGCTTTTAGTTAATCCAGCCTCTGTCTCTTTTCGAGATTCAGACACGCTTTTACCACGCCAATAATCAGCTTCGAGACTACTGCCTTTCCAAGTTGAAAAGGCAGCCTTCAGTTCTGCTACATTTGCAAGAGTAGATAGTTGTTTTGATTGTAAAATATTTGAGTATCTGCTGTTCGCCTGTTCTATGTTCGTTAAACCGAAATTATCAGCAAAAGATTCAATTGAGAGAACTCCAGCATTATTGATACACCACTGAATGTCGATCATTATTAAAAGCTTCTTTTAAGTATTGAAAATATATGAGTTGTGTTTTTGTAGGGTTTTTGTAGTGACAAAGAAAAAAAAAAGAGGAGGAACGCGTTTTTTGCTTAAACGCTCGAGCCTTTTTTTCCCCCACTGATTTTGAATTTTGTTGATGCCGCTTTTTTATTTCTACACTTTTAAATAATCAAACCCGGTATCGTCATCATGCACATATCAAAACATAATATATTACCTGTTGTTGTCTAAAAGAGAAGTCTTGTCACAGTCAAAGAAATATGTTAAAGAAACGAAAACAATCATTATAATCGTAATAAATAGTATTGGCTTGCTCTTTTTATTATATTGTATGATAATAAGAAGAACCAAAATTATTCTCTATCATTTTATAATGATATCCAATTTTTATTATTGTCGCAACAACAAAAACATCTATTAACATAACAAATCTGAATATTTTTTAATTCCTTGATACACCTTTAAAAACGATGGTGCATTCATTCTCTGTTTCACAAAAAAAAGGATGGCTTTTTCTGTTTACGTGAATTTTTATTCCAAACTCTTTTTCCTATCAATCCCTCTTTTTTATCTTCTTCAGTACGCTTCTTTTTCATCCAACATTTTCTTATACATGTATTAGATATTTATACAATTACCAGTTAGTCATTCCAAGCCATCAAATCCTAGTACAGCCACTATTGTCGTTGTTCTTCCATGTTACGCTCATAGTACTTTTTTTAAATACCCCCTTTTGATAGACAATTACTTAATTTGACAACAAACTTTTGTTTCTATTCAAATGGTAATAATATTATACTTTTTATTTGCTATACAATGTATTACTAGCATACCATCATCGACTATTATACCAAGATTATCGATTCAGTTGTGGCTGGGTTTTTTTTTCGTGCATTAACTAAACTAGTATACAAACTATTCGATTTTGCTAGGTGGGATTCCTTTTTTTTTTGGTTGCAATCATGTTTCTAATTACAGACTTTTAAAATATCCATTCATTTATCATGGTGTTTTATCAAAGCCTCCACCATTTTCATGTTACTACTACTACTACTTCTTGGTCATGCTGAACCTCTTGGACCTGTTTTCTTGTTCTTATTGTTATTATGCCAATGCTGCATAACGCGCTGTCATATCATAAGAGTTGTTACAGCAAAACATTATGTAAAATATTTTAATGAAATACTTATTAGAACCAAAGCGTCCATGTCGTGTAGGCGTAAGTGTAGCCTTCATCTTTTCTATTTCCTCGATTTGAAAATCGTGGGCAGGATGTTTTTCATCAACAGAAGACAATATATAACAAGCGAACGCCGTTTTGTCTGATTTGCACAGAATTTTCTGGAAAGCTCTTGATGATATAGCACTTCTAAGAAGTTTTGCCTCTTTTTCTAAGTTATCCAATTGAAACAAAACTCGGCTACCATTGTGTTCCACAGTTGTAATTGTATAAAAGTGACTACCGGACTCGGAAGGGCAGTATATTTTTCCGTGTAATCTGTAGTGAACGTTATCTAAACACAAGTCGTATGTAAAATTTGGGTAGTTGACTTTGTTGGCTTCAATACTAGTGAAGGTGGCAAATATCAAAACAAATGACGGGTATCTTGTTATTTATTAGAGTGTTCTGAAAAAGCATCACAATTCTCGCATCGGACTGTGCTTGGGTTCAAAACATGATGTCCGTAAAATATGTTACTGAAATGTAGTAGTTTCTTTTCTTTTGGCTTGTGATCAAAGTCGATATATTGTCTTATAATTCGAGTTCGGAGGTTCATATATGGCAGTTTTCAATAAATTTTTCGCGGTGATAACAAAAAGTTCAAGTCTTAGTAAAACATTCAATTTTACAGAAAGTTTTATAAGCATGCAGAGACTGTACTGGGAAATAATTTCTTTGGCTGAAGCCGGATACCCTATGCTGATTTGACGATCAGTCTCCAGAGAGCTTTTAATTTCTCTGAATTTCAGAGCATACAAAAAAAAAATCACTAACTCTTTTCCACAGCCCACTCCTTAGTTATCATTGAGATATTGTGTTTATGATACTTTATTTATAAAGATGAAATATATCGACATAATTGCTGAAGAGCCCCCTCATCGCTAACCAGCCATATGAGTAGTATGATGAGTTGATCATGGTGTCCAACGCTGCCGGTCACTGGAGCTAATCCACAATCAATTACACCCATCTTCAGCATTGTACTTGATATTTTTTTTTTGCTATGGCAACCTAGTAAAAAAAGTAATAGCTCTTTGTTAGATCTATTTCAAATAATAGCAAAAAAAAAGCACCTATCTTAACGATCTAACAAGAATAGTCGAAAAACAAGACGAGAAGCTCCAGCAATGCCGCCAGTCACTGCCTTTTAAGACGTTGTATACATCCCCAGGGAAAAGCTGGCTAGTCTTCTGTAGAAATGTATCAACCGCCCACTGTACTCTTCTTGTTCCTGCTGAAGAACCCCCTCATCGCTAACCAGCCATATGAGTAGTATGATGAGTTGATCATGGTGTCCAACGCTGCCGGTCGCTGGAGCTAATCCACAATCAATTACACCCATCTTCAGCATTGTACTTGATATTTTTTTTTGCTATGGCAACCTAGTAAAAAAAGTAATAGCTCTTTGTTAGATCTATTTCAAATATACACACTCTCTTTCTCTTTTTCTTTTTCTGTCAATAGCAAAAAAAAAGTACCTATCTTAAAGATCTAACAAGAATAATCGAAACACAAGACGAGGAGCTCCAGCAATGCCGCCAGTCACTGCCTTTTAAGGCGTTGTATACATCCCCAGGGAAAAGCTGGCTAGTCTTCTGTAGAAATGCATCAAGCCGCCCACTGTACTCTTGTTAAACAATCTACAAATTTTTTTGGTCCAAAATAGCACTTTTTAATAAAACTGGCTCGTTGTAGATACATTTACAAAAATAAACACTATAATTACTTACTATTTAGAGACCCCCAATACTAACCTAGCAACCTTGTTTTGAATGGATTCGCGTCTTTTTTTTTAAACCGTATAATTAATTGTTGCTTGGGTGTATTAGTTAAAAAGAGGAAAAAAAAAATACAGAGCGACAAATTGATATTCCCGTATAGCGTTGAAAGTTAAATTTGGTCACCAAAAATGAAAATGAGCCTTGATTTTGAAAGTGGACCGTGATTTGAAAATGAGCCAAAATTATATTACGTAGCTGATGAAAATGAGCTATGAAGCTTTTGTATCGAGCTGCAGAAAATAAATATGGGCCATCAGATAATAAAAATGAATAGAATCCAAAATCGAAGAACATTTCTTTCGCCGGTGGTATTGATATCATTATCTGTGGTGTTATGGTCTTCCATGATGACAACAAATTTAAAATGAATAAAGATGTTTAAGAACAAAAAAATATCTCTTTTTGACATAACATTGACAACATATATATATATGTTGAACTTCTCTGACCCAAAATTATAACTATGCCATTTTCGAAGATTGCTAGCTTGGATTTGCTTGGCATGGATCAACTTTAAGATTGGTGGCTCAATTTCATTCAAGTAGCTCAATTTGGAAAATTAGGGCCCGAATAATATGTATGGGGGAAGACGAATCAATTTTTTCATTTTTGGGAAAGCAGCCCGAAGCGTAAGCTTCGGGGAGCTTTACCATAAATTAAGATAATTTCTATGGTGCATCGTATTTTATTGAAATAGTTATATTTTATGTTTTAGAAAGATACTAAGTGACTAATGGGAATTATGAGAAGTGTTACCTTTGATTTTAAAGCATTTTGCTCTATTGTTTTTTCCTGGGCACTTTACATCATGACAGATACTGCATGTTTTTTGGCGGATAGGGGGGAGATTACTAATTTTTGTACGGATACTACCATGGTTACTAAGGTTACTGCTGGCAATAGGCCGTGGAGAAAGTGATGCAGACATGATATTAACTGACTGTTATATTTGAGATTCTATGTATTGACCATACAGCAAGGTTATTTTATGGAATATTCAATTACATTGGTTCAATATTATCATATTCTCCATCATAAATGGATCTTTGATATTACCTTGCTTATTATTTTGCTTTTGCTGTTGCTGTTGCTGTTGCTGCTGTTGTTGTTGTTGTTGTTGTTGTTGTTGTTGTTGTTGTTGATAAAGCTGTTGTTGTGTATTCTTTATTTGTGGTAACTGGTGAGAAACAATAGTATTATTTAAGTATTGAATATTGTTATTGAAAGGTATAGCAAATGTTTGAGGCGAATATATATGATGAGGATACGGAAGTGGCAAAAGCGAAGAAGGTTGTATAATGCTGTTGAGAGGAAGGTTGGTTTGTTGCTGTTCAATTCGTGGTGTTTTGGAATGAACTGGTATTTGAGCTGCTGGTGCTATTCGTTTTCGTGTTGACAATTTTAATGTACAGCTCATATTGTTTAACGCCTCTTTATTGTTATAGATCGTTTTGCTGATATTTTCAGACTCTCTCCATCTAGTGTTATAATAACTACGCAAATGTTCATGTGTTTTATAGAAAATGTTAACTCCATCAACATCAGATAGTGACCAAATTTTTGTAAACCTATCAAAATCAATTTCTTTTTCTATATGATCTGGAAATTTTTCAAGTAAGATTTGTTTAAATAGTTCTTTTTCGGTTGGGGTATGTACGGGCAATATAGCATGGGCTGTTTGTTGACGTCGTGCAAGAAACTTATGCTGTGCTCCTGGGACCTGTAATGTAGAGCTGTAAATCATAATCAATGTAGCTATATCTAATGATGTTGCTGGCGGAAGAGTTGACAGTTTGGCAAGCGTGGGTCGATTTAATTCAGTTGGATCCATAATACCTGGTGTTGCTTTTTCAATTCCCAATTTGGTCATCATGGCTGTAGACAGAGGCGAGATTCCAAAATATTCATTGGACGATACCAGTTGTATTGTATGTCTATGAATTCCAGGTTCATTATCAATACATGGCATTCCGAGAGATACTTGCAAGTCGTTGATATGTTGTGTTATCCAAGGGTCGTAATGACCTTGGTGTACAGGACCATATCGATTTACCGTTCCAACCTTATTACATAAATGTAAGATTTACAATAGATTTATACGCTTGTTTATTATCAATTTCCTTACATTAATATTGTGGCGAAGTCTATAGTCTGCCAACGCAGAATCGGTGAGTTCAACACTAGCACCAAATGATCCAAAACGACGAATAATGTTTTGGTGGATGCCACCCTCCAATGAATTTGTCCCACGGCTACAGCGATATAACCAAACCATCACGATCAGTACCCTTGACAAAATAAAAAGGAATTCCCGGTGGATCAGAAACATGTCCTTGATGAATTGCTTTTAACACATTTGCTGCTTGCTGCCAATTTTCATAGTCAAACAATGGTCTACCAGTTCTTGCACACCGTAGTGGCCCATATGTTTTGAAAGGTCTTTGACAACTGGATATAATATGCTGGGTGGTGGTATTACACCTTCATAATAATTATACACGTTAACATATGTACCTTAAATATCTTACTTTTCAAATGTCTGTAAAACTATACTTATGCTTACGTCTGACTCGTCGCAATACCCAATCCGGATTTTCAGAAAGTTTCTTTTCCCATGTTGTACCTTGCTTTTCAAGAACATTTTTAACCTTATTTTTGTCATCTTCATCTACAACAAATAGTGCATCTCGAAATGCCCGAGAGAATACTTTCGATAACCCATGTTTGCGAGATACTTTAATCAAGTCCATCGAATGGAAAGCGTCTTTTAAAATTCTCGATCGAATGGGTTCTAGATCTTCACAGTCCTTAACCTGATTTTCCACATCTAGCTGATTAAATTGCTGTTCACCATAAAACAGACTTGCTTAATCGATATCTTTGTTAATTAATTGTGAATTACCGTCTTTGTCAACAAAGCCCAACTCATTGTTATCATTATCTTCAGTGTCACTAGAAGTCAAATCGGCATCGTCAGGAATAGTAGAAATTGGATCAATGTCTTGGTTAGTCACACTAATAGCATTTCACATATATTTACACCAGTATACATAGCATGTTAACTGGTGTTTTTTAATACATACTTGCTGTTGTATCTGGTATTTGCAAAGAATTTACTGAAGTCGAAGTATGTATAACTGGCTGTTGAACAGAGACTGCTTTATATGTGCGTAACTCAGAGATGCGAACGACTACATCAAATGGCAAAGTTGATCCAAGGTCACGCAAACACTTATCATGTGCCTTCACCATTGCACCAGGTATAACGACCTTCTTTAATGTTACAATGACTTCATTTTTCTTGACATTAATATCATCCAGTTTGTTCTTTTGCTCAGCAATCTCACCATATGCTGCAGCATCATGAACATATCCACCTGAATGGAAAGAAATATTTGTCCCTTATGTTGTATAGATGTGTATATATTTTAGTTATAGTTTTGCATGACTAAGTAATATATGATTCTGATAAATATAAAATTCCAGCATTTACCTATTTCAACCGGCTTACAAATTCGTGTACCAATGATACCATGTCTTTTTACTTCATCAAAAATTTTTAAGGAGCCCCAGGCATCTAATGCAGCATATTCCACTTGATTTTGAGAGAGTTGAGGTGCATCCCAATTACCGAGACGTATATCATCATCTTTTAGCAACGTGTGTTCCAATACAGCCTCACAAATTCGAGCAAGACCCATACGTCCATCGTTTATAGCACCTTGACTTTTACAAAAAGCACCCAATTCGAACCCTCCTTTACAAGCAATTTTGAAATCTCGTTCGATCTTTTTAAGGTCACCATTGACATTTCGTCCGACCTTTACAATAGTGTCTGATTCGAGTAACTTACACAAGGAACCTGGTAATTTGTCGAGACGTGCAACACAGCAAACAAGCACAGTATCATGACCAGCAATTTGTATTGTTGAAAATTTTCCTTGTCGTTTAGTACGTTGATTTACTGGCCATTCACAATCTAGGCCGATTACTTGCATAGATTGATTATTTATCTTTTTAATAAATTCGTCGAGGTTGATATCAATATCTTGATATTGGCTGATGCACCTTATGACGACTTCATCTTTGGGAATTTGAAGTAGTGGATATGATGGTATATTCAAAGGTTCAATTGTTGCAGGTTCGGATACTGGAATAACGTCCTTGAGCAGCGATGGAAAAACACTTTTTAGAAAGCCTTGATCGCCAATAACATTGTCAGTGAAAAAGATTTCCGGCTGTTCGTGACCATATAATTCGTATGCTTCCCGTAATTTATCAAACCCATATTGTAGATGGGAGAGTGATTTCGTGGGAACTAGGAATTGCAAGCGTATTTCCTCATATTCATTGAGAACAGTATATAACGCCGCGAATACAGGTACACCATTGACCTTGCTCATAAGTTTTATGATTTTGAAAGTATGGTCTCCTTTAAGGTATTTTCCATCAAGAATTTCCATCTGCTTGTCCATGAAACTTCGTAATTCAGCAAGGTATGCAGTGTAAAATGAACGTAAATACTGTGGTGATGGTACATGTCCTGCATATTTTGATCGGTCATCAAACGTCGAGAAAGAAATAATTTCTTCCTTAAAAAGATGCTGTCGCAGAGTAGGTTGTTGTTGCTGGCGAATAAAAACAGCTTGAAGATATTGTAAATAGCGTCTTGCATAAGTTAGTCTATGTAGTTCACGAAGAATGTTATGAAAACGCTTTGGACCAACAGAGTTCTGCACACACAGTCGATAAAGATCGCCAACTGTTTTCGATAACCCCCCTTGATGAGTCATGTATCCTGGGTACTCGCATTGTAGAACTTTTGGTAATTGTCGAATGATTCTTGCGTCATTACTTATGAAGATTGCAGAACAGTTTTTATCTTTACATTCATAACGATATCCCATTATATAAAAGCACCTGCCATAAGTAAACAAACATCATTAGAAAATAGCTTCTACCACTTATACATATATATATATAGCGATTAAATAAAACATACCCATTCAGATCAACAACTCGCCGTGCATATGGAGTTTGTGTATAACCCTTTTGTCTAAGTTCAGATTGCTTGGCATGTTTGGAGCATTCTGATCCCTTTTTTTTGCATTCACTACACTCCAACGCTTTTTCCTTGCATTTAGGACATTCTAACACTTTGTCTATCAACAAATGAGGGAACCACAAGAACACTCGAGGTAGGTAAAGTGCAGCAGGATTCAGGTCACTCTTCATTAGCGCAAAATATGGATCTTTAGGATGCACCCAAAAAGTTCCATTCTCGTACTCCTTTATTTTCCCATTCTTTTTGAACCGTTGTTGAAGCCCTTTAAAATATTCTTGCAATACGCGTCCTTCTTCTTCTTCGTCATTAAAATCGGCTACCGGTACTGGATCATTTTCATCCACCCAATCATCATCCATATCTAGATCGTCAGCAATATCACCTTGTTCATCACTTCCATTTTCGTTCAAAAGCTGAAAAATAGAAGCCATTTCATCCGCGATTCCTAGATCTTCTTGCGCGTCTTCAACATAACTGCCTTCAGCATTCGAAGCTGCAGTCTCAGGATTCCGAACACGCACTTCATGGCGCGTGTCAAGATTAGGATTAGCGAAACTAATCAATTGTTGTCCTTTTGGCAATGGCTTTGAAGGTCTTCCAGCCTTGTGATCTGGCTTATTTTTGGTTCCTGGCTTACGGCCTCTTTGCGCGAAATTGAAAGACATTGTTAATGCAATCAGTGATCGAGGTAATAAAAAGTTTAATAGAAAAAAGCTAACAGGCACACAGTAGCTATAGCGGCATATAACCGATTTGAATCTCAGTATCAAAGTCGAAATCCATTGGCAAACTCAAATCGTCAAAGTATGTTTTTATTGGATAGTGCTGCCCCATTAATATTATCCCAGTCGAAAATTAGCAGTCAAAATGGTATTTATTGGTAGGCCAGATATCTGGCCAATAAAATTTGAGGTTTACGGGCACACAATTCAAGGCTTCCCATTTTTCGATTTTTGTCTTCGTCTGCGTTAACTGACGCATTTTGCGCCAATGTCCAATCACTTAATATTTTCTACTGCCTCACCAGGGAATATTTTAAACAATATTTCATTAAAAATGCCCATGAATGAATTCCTTATGAGCCTTTTTGGAAATAATAATTAAAAACACCAAGGAAGTAAATGTTTAACGCAAAAACAGGAATGCAAAATCATTGGCGCAAAATTACTAACGCAAATTTATTCCCCAGACAACGCAAAATTAATTTAGTTCGGCGCAAATAATTTGGGAAAAACAAGTAGTTATAACTCCTTTCTGTTTTGAGAGTTTTAATTATAGTCAAGAAATTAATCAAGCAAGGATATAATTTTACAAATTACGATCCTGATACAACAAGTCATACAAAGTCTCGAAAAAGTAATTTGCTTTGGATCTCACCCCAGCTTAATCACAAGAAATACCACTCCTTTATTTGTCTAATAGAAAAAAAATATTACTCCTCGTCTTCATTATGATGATACTCATGAAGTGTTTTCCTTTTATTAGGTCTTGTTGGGGTGAAAAAAGGTGTTTTCATAGGGCTTGGTGATCGTGGTGGGCTATGGACAATTTCACAATGGGAAGTTGAAATATCCGCTGCCATATATTTTCGCTGCTCTTCAAAAGCCGCCAGTCTTATTTCATTGCTAATTTTTATTTTCCTGTCTTTCCATGCGTAAAGCCGTTTCAAAGTTGATCGAAAATTATCCAGTTCCAATAACAATTTTGGTATATATAATGAATCAACTTGATGTGCAACCACCACACCTTGGAAAAAAAATAGTTCCACCATATATCCAATTCGTCCTCTCCAGTCCATGTATTCTATGGCGAGCTCTTTTTTGGTGATATTGTGGATGTTGTATGCTATTGCAGAGTTTATTCTAATGTTCTTGCTCTGTTGTTGGATGCATAATGTAGTGGAAGCAGTAAGTTTTTTAAATTCAGTAGAGCACACTTCAATAACTGTGTCATTATACTTTGTTTTCGATAACATATCCATTCGTCTTCCACTGTCCACCTCATCTTCATTTAGTATTTTCATATATTGACTAGCTTGACAAATTGTTTCTCCATCATATATAGCGACGTCATTTTCATCTTCGAATAATATATCCATTAATTCAGCGAACTTTCGAAGATACATATTTTCAGAATAACTGCCCATCACCTCGTCATTCTCCTTTGCCCAGAATTTAAAATTGAAGACGACTTGTTGTACAATGTGGAGCAATTTGTAATTATCAGACGTTTTAACTGGTTCAGGAGATTTTTGGTCGTCAAAGTATTGCAATATTCTATCGGCATTTTTATCAAAACGATATTCCAATAGATGGTCAAAAAGACTGTCAATTTTTACAGTAATTGAACTTGGTAGTAGTGTTCTACGTTTTTCGCATTCGTCCATAATCTCTTTGTGTGCTGTCATATCGAACTCAGCTGCATATTTCTCTCTGTAATTACAATTCATAAAATTGATGTTGCGTGACAAGCACAGCTTCATTAATTTCATGTCTTCGCAGTCCAATTTCGATTGGCATAATAATTTCGCTGCATTGTATAACAAAACAGATGATAATCCTTTCCTTTTGGGTATATATAATGAGTTGGAAAGTGGTATTATGCCTTCAAGGATCCTCTTTTTGGCCACTACACGTAACAGGTTGAATAAAGAGTCCATTGATTGCTCACTCTCTTGTTCCTCGTCGTCCTCTTCTTGTTCCTCGTCGTTCTCTTCTTGTTCCTCAATGACCTCTTTTTGCTCCTCATCGTCCTCTTCATTTTCTGAAACGAGCTCTTTATATCTTTCGAGATTGTTTGACGCTGAATTCGCGTATTTACCAAGAATAACAATAGAATTTACTTCATACTGCGCATTTACATTTCTAAGAGCTTTGATCTTTTTATGAATAACTTAAAATTTGGCTGAAGTTCTAGTAGGAAACTTCTTGAGCTTGGCAGTGGAGCGTCGCATGGATGTCAGGTTATTGTAAAGGCTAATCCAATGTTTCATCAAATGTAATGCTGAAGTGGCGCCAACATCAATCACTGCTATACTATTTTCTTTCTTTGTGACAAATTGATTAAAAGTTGCTTTCGAGGTTGTTTCTAAATAGCTTTCAACGATCTGTTGTTTTTGTAGAGTCTTTTTGTTGATCTCTTTAACCATTGTTAAAGTCTCTTACATTTGAGGGAAAAAGAAACAAAGAAAGTTGGTATGTTCTAGCAAGCTAATTTTTTTATTTTTTGAGATAAGTGAATCCTTCATAGAAATGAATAAGTTCCGCACACCACAAACGCGCACCACAAAATTTATTGAAACCACGTCATCAAAAAAATTTGTGGTGCGCGTTTGTGCACAACTTCTTCTTCTCGCAAGTATACAAAAAGCAATGTAGGAATCTCTCAAGCAAACCACTGGTTCTTGAGAGTAGAAGACCTCGGCTTCGTCCTTAGTGAAATTCAGTTGGCTCATAGATCGTTACTATCTGCCTTAAGACTGCAAGAGTAGCGTAGTTGCTGAAAAGCATTTTTTGCATTTTGAACAATGGTATGCTAATATTTGTAACTAACTTCTTTCCGATTATACTAATTTCTCTCTTATGAATGATTCTCGTTTCAAAATTTTATTTGCCTCTCCCCCACAGCAATGTAGGAATCTCTTAAGCAAACCATTGGTTCTTGAGAGTAGAAGACCTCGGCTTCGTCCTTAGTGAAATTCAGTTGGCTCATAGATCGTTACTATCTGCCTTAAGACTGCAAGAGTAGCGTAGTTGCTGTGGGGGGCTTTTTTTTTTAGCGCTGAACGAACCACTGCAAAGTTCAATCGATGATATCTGTCACTCGCTGTATGGTTGTTTTGGATAAAACGATATCTGGCGGAAAGTTTTCAACCTTTTAGTCCCACAAAAAAAACTACAAGTAGTGTAGGAATTAATTGAAATTAAAAATAATTTGTACCAAAGGAATTATGGTGGAAGACAAGCAAAGATCTACACAGCTAGCCTCGCTCTTTGCTAATCTTGCCATATGCTGGTCAACGTGATTAATCTAAGGTGAGCAAGGGCATGCTAGAAAATTTGTTATGATAATGTGATGGATAGGTATCTATTAATTTCAAATTATATATTAATAAATCCTCAGTACATCTTTCTTTTTTCAAAATCTGCTTTAGTATGTGAACATTTTGCATTTAATCACAAGCAACTTTTAATGAAGACAAAAAATACATATCATTTTGAATATTGCGTTTTCTCATAGATTATTATTTTTCTCATATGTGTAACTTTGTTGTATTGTTTAATCATGTACTTTGACTCTTCCCACTCCATTTTCCTTTTCTTTTCCCTACTTTATTTTTATCTACTGAGAATAGTAAGTTTCATCCCTATTATATATATTATAGCTTATCTCTTTATTAACAGTTATTTCAATAAATAGCCAACAGTTATATATATTTAAAGTCAACGTACATCACAGTGGTTGGGCAGACGTGAATATGCCGACCTGTGATTAAATAAAAAAAGACGTGAATATGACCAACAGATATATAACTATTTTTAAGGACTTGAAATGGCATTTGCTAGGAAACCTGTTGGCATTGGCTTTCTTCTTTGTCGTGAGGCACTCTTCCATTACGCCGCGGCGCGAGGCCCCTCATTTTTCATAGAGAGTAGTAATAGTCAAATAAAAGAATTAGCCCGCCGCAGCATAACTAAGAACATCTTCACAAAAACTAGTTCAAAATTATGGAAGAATACCAAGGCTTAGAAGGTACACGAAAATTAGTGTCCTGTTTAATCAATCCAATAAGTCTTTATTGAAACTAATATGTTGCGTTTTAGATATATAGAATTACAACTTTATCTGCATTCATATTCACAAAAACAACCTTCTTATACTCATTTTATAGTAGAAAATAAAAAAAAAGCATTGTATTATGGTCTTTAAACATTACAGGCGAAGCATTGAATGGAGTCTGGTATGAACGTTATAAGAAACAGCATATGAATATAAAAGCTAGTGCAAAGTAAGTGGAAAGGCATATAGTAATAATCAATCACGTATGCATTGTCTTTTGACTTCTTTTTTTTTTTTGTTTTTTTTTTCTTACATAGGATCAAAAAACCAAAATTCAATCCTATTATATGGAATTCTATTATGAACAAAGTATTGACTAGAGTAAGTTCGTCGGAATATCACCTTTATAAAAAAAATTGAAATGGTCAAGTTTTGAAATTAATTAATCTGTTTTATTTTAGCGCGCATTATACGAAGAGTATACTGAAGGAGATTTAAAAGTTTTAGTAGCTGCTGCACAAGGTACTACTCAAGAAGCGGAACGTGTAATTATGAGAATAACTCACGGGATGATACAAGTAATAGCGGGAGTAGTAACTCTGGTGGTGGTTCGACGGAAGATGACCAAGAGATTGAAAATGGTGATGATGAAAAGGGAGAAGTGTATATCAATGCCGTTTTATCAGAACTTGGTTTCAAGGTAAGAGTAATAATTCAGTGTTAAACGTCAAGTATATGACATTGAATATATTATTGATCTTCAGATATATTACAATATTGTGTCTATAGTTAGTTGAAAAGTTGAATGAAAATGGTTTTGTCTTATTATCCTCGTTGAAAGTTCAGGGTGATGGTATCGAGCAACGAATTTATAAAGAAATAATTCATTTACTATACTTTCTCAAGTAAAATTGACTGATTTAGGAAAAAAAAGGTATTAAAGTAAGGGGAGCAGAAAAGAAGATGAGGAAGACATATGTATTATTGGTTTTAATTGTTTTTATACTATTGTTTTCTCTCTTTTTACTTAGGTTACCGCTTTCAAGAGTTATAAATTGTCTTGATAGAAAGTACCATTCATGATGTTTCGATAACATGGTTTCGACGGTTAGAAAATTGTCAATAGGCGTGGAAATACATATACAATGATCATGGCTATTGCTCTTTTACAAGTCTTATCAATGATCGCGAAACATATCAAGCATCTCATCGCTCCTACAAGAAAGAAGTATGGTTGAAATACCTTGAACATTAGGAAAACGAACATTTTAGGAATGTCAAGTCACTTGAATTGACTGGTAAATATAATCTTCATACAATATGAATGCGCCACGCGGTGTGGTGACAGAAAAGATGTTGATAGTAATAAAGTACGTAAACTAACTAGTAATAATTTTGCTCTTGGTACTACTACTACTACTGCTACTATTATTATTATTACTATTATTATTACAGATGATATGATTATTGATGTGTTCTGTACAAACTCAGTAATGCAATTAATGAACGGATTTTGGAAAATGCGCTACACTTTGACCAACGTTGGTCTTAGGTTTTACAAATATGCAACGCCAATAACAATTACGGATGTACTACTTCACCTTCCTGATCTTAAAACGCTTTTTTTTTCCTTGTGCGGGATTTCCTTGCAGAGGTACTTGGTGAACTAAAAGTTTTGCAAGAATCACAATCTTCTTTGACCAACCTTCTATTTGAGTACTTCGTCAACATCTAGTGATGCTCTCAAACTGTTAACAAAATGGTTTCCACATGTTCGATGGTCAAGACTGGAGGAAGCAACACCAAGAGCACTCGACATTGTAACTGATTAATTCCCCAATGTCGAAATGTTGAGGTATAATGATGGATATGAACTACCAGTATCATGCCAAAATGACAGAAGCATTCTTTCGAGGCCGATTAAAGTATCTTATTGGATGAAAGTTACAACGATTGATATTTATTGGATAAAGGTTGGTAGGTAGTTCTAATTGGCAGAAGTTTATATATTATCAATGATTCGCTTGTTTGGGTAATTAACTTCCTGTTCATTCATTATTTTGATAGGGATACTGTCGATGATCTTTTAGTTGAAATTCAAACCCAAAAACTCGATCTTACTAAAGAAAAGGAACGTACACCAGACTTGTGTAAGCTTCTACATGTATTAGAGAATCTGTAAGTATATATAAAAACATCCACTCGATAAGGCCAAAGAAAGTTAAATTCTCATGGTAACTTTTTACTCTTTTGTTTTATACTGTTGAATATGTTTAGATTAAGATTAACCCAACTGCATTCAAAACCACATATCATGGAAGTTTTCCACTCATTCTTGATTTTGTATCCAAAGGATTGGAAGTTGAAATGAAGGAGTAAATATTTTTATTCACGCTTTTTCTTCTTCTCTCTGATATTTCGGATTTATCTTATTCTAACCTTTGAATCCCTTTCTTTATATGGTTATTTAGTGGTGAAGCGGTTACAGAAGCAACTAAAATGGCTATGGAGCAGAACAATTACGATGACACGAATTCATTTGGGCGAAAAATTGATGTGTTAATCAATGTAAAAGATACCACAACTACCTTAAACTCTGACGAATGGAAGGCTAGCAAGACCAATCACCTCAAGTTAACACAACAAAGTAAAAGCATATCTTCGAATTGTACTATTTTGAATAATATACATATTATTACTAGTGGTCAAGTTAGTTCAACCATAGCATTGCATATCATTGGTAAGAAAAAATGGACTCTTTGTGAAATGCAATATTGGATATGGAGGTGTAATGATAAGCTCATATGAAATTTCTTTATGTATATATACGTAGAAAAAATCGGGTATTTGTACCTTCTTCGTTTCAAAGAAAAATGCATATATTGCTACTTTGGTCGATGCAATCATTTAACCAACAAATGTGAATGAACTCAACCCATTTAAAAACTCGCTGAATACTTTGATCAAATGGCATAATTTTATGCGGGAGCAAATCAAAACGATCAAAAACTCAAAGCCAGTCAAGGATCTTAGTTCCGCAGTTCATGACGCTTGTAGTGAAGAACAAGGATACAATGAAAATAACACTGTTTTGCCAACTATATTTTTTACACTAAAAAACAAACGTGCTCCAAAACGGGCATATGAAGAAATTGACGATAGTGAGGATTGATTTGGTAAAATAGGTTTATTACCCAGGAGTACCAAATTTAAATTCAATGAAAAAAAGTACCCATTGCTATTATCTTTCCTTCTTTCCTAACCATGGCAAAGGAATCTATTGGCTCTCCTCGGTGTTACTAGTAGTCTACGGACGCCCTAAGTAAAGATTGTTCGAGTAATATATATGTAAAATATACAACGCCCTTTCATCAACATATTGTAATTTTTTGTATATTAGTATTTATTTATGAAGAGACGAGTAGTTGACAGTGGAACCCAAATAAATATACGCAATTCTTCCAGAGACATTACTTCACTCTTATCTATTTAAATCTATTTATTTATTTATTTTTGGGTGAGGCATATAACTGACCGAAAACGTAAATATAAGAGGAAAAGTTTGTTCTAGCAGGAGCATGAACTGTCTTCAAAAGTCTTAATATAGTACAAGTATAGCATCTTATTGATATCAATGCTGTTAACTTGCCCAGGGTAATACATAAACATAGTCTGAATGAAAATGAGCTGAGCATATGATTACTTTTAAAAAGAGATCGTTCCAAGCTTATATTATGTGTTGTACTAAACATTCTATCGTTCGCAAACGGAAAAAAAAATGTTAACGTTAACAATTAACAAGCAACCGCTGCTTTGTTCATTGTTCAAAACAGTAAAACAATGTGATATCCATTCGCAACAATATGGATGCTCAGTCATATGGTACAAATTATGTGCTGAGCTACATAGCCCAAAGATCGTCATAACTGTTTAGTCAGACTTTCAAACGTCATACGTACGTAGTAATATTTGCGGACGCCAAAAATAAAATAAATATTTAACCTTACGTGCAAGGGAAACGATGAGTTTTGTTTCAAGATCTAATGTAAAAAACTCATGACAAGGTTTTCCCTCCCTATTTTGATATGTACTGAACTATATGAAATAAAATTGGAGAATGATTACTCTTATGGGTTAGGAAGAGTAGGGAAGAATGTATAATTGTATTTGAAATAAATGGTGATACGTGTATATACAATATTATATACGTACAAACACATGTTATTGTAATGGACATTACTAATTTATATGATTAATACGTACAGCCACCGTTATGACCACATTGACTTCTTTTTGTAGTGAATCTATTATTCTATTATATTTTACGTAAAGATTTCCAAAAGATACGTAGTTCATAAAATCGATCTATTCGTTACCTTACATGATAGTAGAATATTGTCTTCATACGATGAGGGTGGAAAACGTATCACATATGCAGGTTAAATCAGGAATTAGTTTTGAACTTCTTTTCTTATTAAGTAAAATTATTTACAGTCATTTTTCGTTAAACCGGTACTCGATATATGTGAGGATTTGTATCGGTTTAGCGAATTATAACGCAGCTGGTTCTAATATGTAGAGAATACTGAAAAAATAACTATAATTAAATTAAGCTGTACGGATAAGATAAAAAAAAAAGATAGTTCATATAATGGAGCTTTACTACTATAAGCTAATCTTTTAATGATACAAATGATAATAGTGTATTCATTAGAATAGTGATGATGAACCAGAGATTGGATTAATAATTAATTTACAACAAAGTGTGTTTAATATAGAACATGGTTAGCAGTTGAATAAATGAATAAAAATAAATCGTATCAACAACATAATTACATACTCAATGGTAGTGAACAAGTACATGACAAAGCTGAAAAGAAGTACATACGCACGCAGATGAAAAAGAAGAAAAAAGCATCTGTGTGAAGTTAGCGAAAAAGAGCCAGTGTTATCAACTTAACAAGGTGTTGAAAAGATTTCTTTTGACGACAAGAATGTATTTGTGCCAACTGAAAACAAAGGGAAGAGCTGAGATGACGTAAAAGGAAGGCTGTATTACTGATTTTACCAATAAAAAGACTATACTATATAATATAAAATGAAATAATACCATTATAAACCCGGTAAATATTTACGAAAATTCACCGGATACTGGTTTAACGAATCACCGGTATTTTACTAAGTATATAAAAAATATTTGAGAGATACTACTACCGGTTTAGCGAAAGACCGGTTTGACGAGTACCGGTTTAAGATTATTTTTATTCATATAAGTGCTTCTTCTTATAATACGTAATATCTTTGGCAAAACTGTTTTTTAATATTATTGAATTTAATCGTTTCATTTATATTTTATTTTTAAAAAAAGATAGTGTGCCCACAGTTCTCTTCATATTTTTTAATTTGATTATCATACGTACCTAAAACAAATATAGCTCACTGAGTACATTAAATGGTTGTTGAACTCAATGCATCTCAACACTTCTCAATCAACCAACAACATACACAAATCCACAACCAAGACAAACATATACTGTACTTTGGATTGATTCACAACATTTTCGATCACACTAGAATACATTGACAAGCTCTCCTACGTACTCCTTCGAACACCATAAAATAAACACCAAACAAAATAAATAAACCTCTTGCTCTATATATGCACATCAAATCTCTTAATCACCCCCCCCGACGAGTCTCAGTATTCCTTTGTTTATATACCTAGTTCCCTCGTTGACCTTTTCCCCTGCACTCACAACAGGGTTTTTATGAACTGTCCCCAAACAATCAGACGATGTACGCAAATTGATTTCGCAACAGCGCAAAATATTTCATATGGAACTGCAAAATCCATTTCAGCTTGGCGCAAATAATTTGGAAAAAGCCTATAATATGGTGTACTTGTTTGTACTCTTTTATTATTATTATTATTTTTTTTTCTTTTTCATCCTTTGTTCTACTGATCTATATTACTGACTCTCATCCTTCCCTGCTTGTGAGCGCGAACTTTTCATCATTTCTGTATCAGTATCGGGCGAAAATGTCTGGCAAGAACATTGTGTTTAACAGAGACACCAAATTTTTAAATGTAGTACTGGTGGAAAGATTACTCTCTTTTTTTTCACGTGACACTACTAATTATTAGACCATTTTTAAACATAAATGATATAAATAAATAAGCAAGAAACCCCTCCCCCATTTTAAATCATAATAAAATATTTAAACTGTTAACCTTTCAATGATTCAAAAAGAGAGTTTCTATGATTTAAAAGAGTGAAAAAGGGTTATCTCTGGAGTGATCGAACCATGTAAAAAAAAAAAAAAAAAAAAAAAATCGGAGCCTCTTTTGTGTTCCTGTAGATTTGTGTCACTTGCAAAAAGAAAGATTGGACTATCAATAACCATCGGCGTTTTACTTTTCAAAAAAAAAACATTTCTTATGGTTTATCTCAGCAATTTTTTTTTTTTCTTTTCTTTGCCTCTTTTTCTTTTATTTTTTCCTCCCCAAACCCTTTTAATCAAAATACCCTAATTTTACCCCTTGAATTTTTTTTTTTTTTTTTGAAGAAAAACACGTCAATAACAAATAAAGAGGTTATATAGGGAAATACATATATAGAAAAAAAAGAAGGACACAAATAAATGAGAGTGGCTATACAAATACTTGCCGCTTTTTTATTCGCCTCTATTACCCTTGATGGTGTAAAGGCAATTCCTGTTTTCCATCACAGTACGTTTGTTATTATTATCATTTTCGGTTCGAAATTGTTGTATCCATATATTTACCTTTATTTTATTTTATTATTTTAGTTAATGATTATGATAAACAAGGCAATGTATGTCCTTTACCACTGAAACAAAAAGTTGAATGTCCTGTTCTTTGCGTAACAAATCATGATCTTTGTCCTCAAGCCTTAGCTCCTAATTGTCCAACAGGTCAAACATTTTGTCTTGATGGTACTTGTCAAGAATCATGTGGAGAAGAAATTACGAATGCTTGTCTTTGTAACGGTGAAACAATTGGCGCCGCATATACCAACTATGTTCCTTGCATGGCCGGCCAGCTTGTCAACATTACCCATTACGATGCTGAAAAAGAATTAGAACAAACTCGTAGTGCTTGTACTTCTAATGCTGGATTAGCGTTGACGGATGCTTCCTCTATTGGTATTTGGGGTGTAGATACCACGAATCCCATGATTTGGGCCGAATGTCCCGAATTACCTCTTCCAACATTTACTTTTACTGAACCTATGTGGATTGCTGTTTGGGCATTAGCAGGTGCTCAAGCTGGTTTATTAATTCTTTGGCACTTGTATAAAACCGGTCGTGAATTTACTTTCCATAAATCGATGCAAAAGGCTGCAGCAACAGGTGTCTTACATGCCGATAAATTACCTATTGATGAAAAAGTAAATTCACCTTCTTTGATATCAGATGATGATAAAGAAGATATAACAGAAGAAGGCAAAACGACAAACGACGAGAAAAATAAGGATGCTGTTGTGCTTCGATCAACTGATTCTGAAACTTCTTCATTACAAGATTCTGAACGTTTACGTTTCCGTGGATTTAACATTGATTATATTGGTTTATTTGTATTTGGATCTGTCGTTTGCACTACGTTATTATTCTTGGTATTTTTAGGTTGCATTGTCAATGATTACTGTAAGTTTTTTTTTTATTTGTTTGTTTAAAATTTTTTTTTTATCTTCATTATTTGGGTTACACTTGATCTTTGTACGATTTCTTCTTAACCTTGTGATTGATTAACCTTAAATTTTTTTTTTTTGTTGCTGATATTACACAGATGGTGGTTTGGCTGGTGCAGAGTTTGCTGTCTTTTTAGAGTCCGAACTGTCATCTAAAATCTTTTGTGCTGTATGGCATATTGCTGCTGCTTGGTTTGGTTGTATTTTACTTTTCCGTAAACGTATTCTCAATTATTTCCGTATTGAAAATTATGCTCATAATGCACATTATGTTCAAATTGAACGTCGTCAAGAAGAACAAGTGTTTTTGGCCGATGGTAGCAAACTCATTGCTAAACTCCGTCATTTTGAACAACTGGCTGTAAAACGGTTAAAGTAAGTTACCATTTTCTATTATTCTCATTATTATTATTTTTTAAAACTCAAAAACTTTAAAAAAAAATGACAAGCCTCTAATACAAATTATGATCCTAATTATAGTATGGATATTGTGGTTGAAACACATAAAGTGAAATATACGAGTGGATTAAAATATTTTGAATATCAATGTATGCGATATGTATTTAATGCAGAAAAACATAAGTTTGAACCTTATGAATTTGATCTTGGATCTACCAATAATAAACTTCATGAATATTCGAATGGAATGACAACAGAAGATGCTAAAAAACGTCAAGGTTTATTGGGATCAAATCTTATTAAAGTTCGAGTACCTTCTATCCCACTTGCTATTGCACAAGAGTAAGTTATTTGTAGTAAATTTATGGTAATTGAATTCTTGTATCTAATTAATATATGTTTCTCTATTCCAAAAAAAAAACAGGTTCAGTTCCTTTTTATACCTTTATCAAATGATGTGTATGTGGGTTTGGTAGTAAGTATTAAATACATAATTTTTGATTCGAAATGATGGAATGAGAGTTTTAAGTAAGAATAAATGTATTGATCACTTTTTTTTTTTTAGTTATTTCCAATATTTCCAAATGGGTTTGGTACAAACTTGTATTATCTTGGTTTCTGCCTTGGTCCGCGTCATTTTACGTTTACGTGCTGAATATCGTATCAAATCAATGGCCGAACATGTTGATGAAGTGTGTGTATTGCGCGACGGTGAATGGAAGGAAGGTATTTCGAGCGCCGATCTTGTCCCTGGTGATGTATTCGAAGTGCGCGAAAAAACCCAATTACCATGTGATGCAGTCATTTTATCCGGTACAGTGGTTGTCAATGAATCCTCACTGACAGGTGAAGCTATGCCTGTACGTAAAATCGAAATGAATAAGGATGATACTGTTTATGACATGATGGGTCAAGGTAAAATCAATACTTTGTTTGCTGGTACAACTGTCATGCAAATTACACCCAATGGTAATGATTCAACCAAGCGTATTCGTGCATTGGCTTTACGTACTGGTATTTCAAGTGAAAAGGGTATGTTGATCCACAAAATTTTGTTCCCTTCACCTGTCAGTTTTATTTTCAACGAACATATCAAGCTTGCCATTTGTTTCCTTTTATTATGGGGTGGTATTGCCTTTGCATTGACTTTATGGTGGATGGGTCGTGGTAATATTACCAGTTGGTTCTATGGTGTGTTTATCATGTCTCAAATCTTTTCCCCTCTTTTACCTGCTGCTTTTACAATCAATCAATCGGTTGCTGCGGCTCGTATGCGTTCCAAGAAAATTTTATGTTTGGATTTACCTCGTATCAATTTATCCGGTAAAGTACGTATTTTCTGTTTTGATAAAACAGGTACTTTGACACGTGAAGGTTTGGAATTTTATGGTGCTGTGGCAAGTCCTAAAGATTTGGATGGTACTTTTGAGGAAAACCGTACGGATGATCCACTCAAGATGGATAAAATTGTAGCTATGGGTATTGCTACATGCCATGCTGTTACCAAGGTACATGATCAATTTATTGGTAACCCAGTTGATATTGAATCTTTCAATGCCATGAAATGGGATTTACAAGCTCCCGCTGATCCTCACTTTTTGGATACACTTTGTCCACCTCAAGTCAATCCAAATGAAAAAGCTACACCTGTTCATGTTTTACGTCGATTCGAATTTGTTCATGCGCGTGCATCCCAATCCGTGGCTGTTCTTGATCCTGCTACCAACCATGTTCATGTCTTTTTAAAGGGTTCATTTGAACGTGTCAAGCATTTGTCAGTTCAAAAGACAATTCCTATTCAATATGATCGTACTGCTGCAAATTATGCTCGTGAAGGATGTTATGTGTTATCCTTGGCTCATCGTGATATGGGTGAATTGGGACAAGATATTACAATGGAAGATATCAAAACAATGACACGGGATGAACTTGAAAAGGATTGTCATTTTGCTGGTTTTGTTTTGTTCCGTAATATGCTTAAGCACGATACTGTGGATGCTATTACTGAACTCAAGGAAGGTGATACACGTACGGTCATGATTACAGGTGATACTGCATTGACAGGTATTTTTATCGCCCGTCAATGTGGTATGATTGGACCTCATCAACGTATTCTTTTGGGTGACTCTGTGAATGGTACTCTAGTATGGAACGATGTCGATTCTGGTTTACAAGTAGATGTCGATGAAATCCTTGAAGATGATCCACGTGAATCTCATGAAAAACAAATCGAATTAGCTATTACGGGTCGTGCTTTTGAAACATTGATTGCTCAAAACAAAATGCGTAAATACTTATTGAATACCCGTGTATTTGCTCGTATGACACCTTCGGATAAAGTTCAATGTGTTCGTTTACATATGGAAAGAGGTGTTACAGCCATGTGTGGTGACGGTGGTAACGATTGTGGTGCTTTACGTGCTGCTCATGTTGGTTTAGCTTTATCTGAAGCTGAAGCATCCATTGTATCTCCTTTCAGTACAAGTAATCGGTCTATTATGCAATGTGTTGAATTATTGAAACAAGGTCGTTCTGCACTTGCTACCAGTTTTGCTAACTATAAATTTTTAATCTTTTATGGTGAATGTATGGCTTGTTGGGAATTACTCATGTTTTATTTCACTGTTATTGCACCTCAATCTATTTGGATCACGATCGATGGTTTCAGTACACCCTTTATGACCTTTGCAATTACTCAAGCACGTCCTGCAGATAAATTGGGACCTTCTCGACCTACTGCTAAACCTGTTGGACCTTATACTTTGGTTTCTTCTCTTGGTGTTATTTTTATCAACTTTTGGTTTATTGTTGCCAGTGTCATTTGGCTTTTCCAACAAGACTGGTTTGTTTGTAATGAATTTGATAGTACAGCTGTTGATTCTGCTCGTTGGTGGTTATTGGGTGATAATTATGAATCTGAAATCATTTCTTTGGTGATTATTTTCCAATTTTTCCATAATGGTGCCTTGGTCAACTTTGGTTCTGCTTTTAGACAATCATGGTGGCGTAATTATGTATTGGTCTTCTTTTGGTGTTGTTTCTTTGTCAGTACTAGTTATTTGATTTTAGCTGATCCTAATCCTTATAGTTGTATTGTAAGTTATTTTTGAAAAGGGAGCGGATATATAATGGAATGGATTAAAAAAAAAACTAATTATATTATCTATTATTATAGTTCCGTATTAATTGTGGTACTCCAGAAGTATTACATGAAATTGGATATCCAATGCCTACATGGCATATTGATGAGTATAATTCACCTTTAGGTCATAATGTATTACCACAAAACTTTAGATGGCGTTTATGGGGCTTTGTTTTAGGTAATATTGCTACTACAACTATTTGGGAACGTATCATTGTTCAAGGTTTCTTACGTTCTTGGGTAATGAAACGTAATAAGCAAAATCCTCCAAAGAATCGTACCTTATTTAAATTATAAAATCCTTTTCATTCTTTTATTTTTGTATCATAATTATTTTTATTTCATTTATTTTTTTTGTGTATTACTTCGGAAACTTTTTTTTTTATATGAAAAAAAAGTATACACTTTTACACAGATAACTCATTTTTTTTTTTTATTTATTTATTTACATATAATTCAACATTCCCACCCACCCACCCACCCACCCATACAGACCATCATAACAAATAATTTATTTATATAACCATTTTTTTACCTCTTTTTTTTTCATTTGGGTTTTTTCCTTTTTATCCTTCATTTAATAATAATCATTTTAATAAATATTTCTTATCTATTCATTCAACATGAAATATATAATTCGTTTTTTATTACTTATTAGTACTTTAACTATTAGTACTACTTTTGCATGTAATCCTCTGTATGAAAAACAATTGATTAATATATTCTTTCCGAATTTTTATATTAAATATGAATATTAACAATTATATTTTTATTTTTATTTTATTTTTTTGCTTAGATTTGATATGTGTATGAGTACAGCACAAAATGCAATAGATGCATGTGAATATCAATATTATTCAGACCCTTCTTGTGAATGTTCTGCTCAAAAACAATTACTTGCATGTTATTCTGAATGTTCTCCAGATCAAGTTTTTGGTAAAAAAAAAAAAAAAAAAAATCATAAATTATATAATCAATGAATTAACTTTTTTTTCATAATAAAAATTTAGTAAAAGAAGACATACAAATGGCAAGAATTGCAGATATTTGTCGTCTTTCAGGAGCTGAAGCTGAAACTAAGATTATGCAAAAAGAAGGAGAGTTTTCAGCAGCTTCAGTGAATGAACAATCTATTCCAGAACCCATTCATAAAGATGAAATATCAATATTAGGACAAACACATGCTAAATATTCTTCTACTACTGATAAAAAAGAAGAATCTTCTTCTTCTTCATCTATTATAGTTTCTACTTTAAATGTATTTATTAGTGCATCTATTATTGTATTTTGTTTTATCCAATAATAATAATAAAAATTCCCGATTTCTCCTTATTCATCCATTAAAAAAAGAGAGAAGATTAAACACAGCTTAAATTTGTTTCTTTTTCTTTAACGACTTTTTTTCTATTAAACAAAAAAATTCTATATAATAATGGTATGTAAGAAATGTGAAAAAAAGTTAACAGCTGTAGCAGCACCTGATAAATGGAAAGAAGGTTCAAAGAATTCAGTTGGTAAGTAAAAAAGTTTTATATTGAACCAAAAATAAATAATTGTTTAATTCTTAATTTACTTTTAATATTAGCTGGTAAAGGTGATCGTAAAGTAAATCAAAACAAACTTTTATCGAAATCAGCTAAAATAAGGTAATAAATAAAAAAATAGAATCCTTAAATTATTATTATCTTTAAGCTAATGAATATAACTGTAGATTTAATCCATATGAAAATAAATGTCGTATTTGTAAAACAAAAGTAAATCAACCACAAGCTCATTATTGTCAACGTAAGTAGAACTATATAATTTTATTATATTAGTAAAAAAAAACTAATTGTTTTATATTTATATATAGAATGTGCATATAAACGTGGTATTTGTGCTATGTGTGGTAAACAAGTTCTTGATACAACAAGTTATAAACAATCATCAAAGTAGATCCAACATGACGCCATACAACATACAACATAATATTCCCATTTTCATTTTCATTTTATATTCTTATTATCATCATTTACCATTTTAAATATTTATATCTACTACACAGCGTATGGTTATATAAATGCATTGTAAAATATATTAACATTCATGATGAAGAAAAGAAAAGGGCACTTACGACAATACTACTACTATTATTATTATTATTATTTATGGTGATATATTATTTGATGATGAAGGAGAAGAAGAAGAAGAAGAAGAATGTGGATTCCCTTTTAACCAATTTATAGCATCTTTTTCAGATACCATGGAAAATGCATTGGATAAAAATTGTGGTGGAATAATATTATTATCAGAATCTGTTTATTTACATAGAAATTAATTAATACGGTCAACAAACACAGTTTTCCCTTTTTACTTTACCTATTTGATTTTGTTCTTTTTCTTGTTGTTTCTATAAAGGATTTCATGTTTAATAATAAAAAGAAGTATATACAATTTAATCAAGTTCATTATATATATTTACCTGTGCTTTTTCTGCATCAAATAAATCTTGTAATCGTTTTCGAGTTTCTGCTTCAGCTTTCTCTATCCGTTCACGTTCTTTTTCTTTTTTAATCTGGGGGACAAAAAAGGGATTTTTCTCTTTTTTTTATGAGTTTATAATATGTATTTATATATATTGTGAATATTTGATAAAAAAAAAAATTACCACTGCTAAATGGCGCTGACGGTATTTTTCTAAACGATCTCTCAAGTTTATTAAATGATTAGGATCTACTTTTATTGTTGATTGATCAGTGGAAGATTCATTCATGTTTTTTTTCTTCTTTTGTAAACTGTATGGTGTATTAGAAGTCAACCGCTGCTACAAATGCTGGCTACTTTTTTTTTCAATAATGTAATATAATGCGAGCGGTGATTCAACCCAAAAGTCTTTTCTTGAGTATAAATAGGCTACGCACAATAAAGTGAAACTTATTCTTTTACAAAACTCACAATGTATTACGAAGGATATGAAGGTACTTTTAATTTTAGTTTTGGTCTATAAACTAACATAACTTTTTTTTTTATTAATGCCAACTTTTTTTTGTTGTTCTCAAAGCTCTCGATACTTATGTAAAAAAAACTGACATCCCATCTTTTACTACGTTTGTTGAAATGAACAATACAAACATTGCACGCTGGTCAGCCAAGTATGGTTTAAGTGTTAGTAATCTCTATGGAACTTTGCGCAGGAGATTTGCGTTATCTTTAAAAAACCATAAAAAGACTGAATGTCTTGATTCAAAGTAAATAAAAAAAAAGTTTTTCTTTGTTACAATGACAGAGCGTCTTTTTCTGTGAACAGTTGATAATGAAGAAAAACAAATATACTAACTTCTTATAATATAGTTATAAAATGGACAAAGAAACGTGGGAGTTAATAAAAGAATTAGCAATTTACTGGTAAGATGTGCCTTGATTATAACAATTCAAATATTCTTTTGAACACGTACTGATTCTATACATTTCTTAGAATAAGTCGACTTTGTCATCTCAAATAACCGCATTAGAAGGAATGATGGCTGCAGCACCAAGTGTTAATACAATTTTAAAAGAACTTCTTAAAGAATCGGAACAAGAACAAGTTGAACCTGCTCAACCTGAACAACCTGAACAACATCGAGAACATACAAGATATCGACAATTTGATGACCTTCATCCTGATGCTCGTATCAATCTGTTGGCACATAAAAAAGTATGGAACATATATATACATAAAACAAACGATAAGGCTAATGAAAAAAAATTGTATTTTTATGGTTAATTTATTTTTATTATTAATAATTATAGTTGTCTGGTAGTATACTTACTGACTACGAGGTCGAATACTTGGAATCGATTTCTAAAGATGGAACAATAAAAGGATCCCTTATGTTTCTAGCGGCAGAACGATTGTTGCTTAAGAACTGGAAAAAATGGATATTATATTAATAAAGTAGGTTTTCAAAAAATTAATAGTTTCGTTACACATTGTTTTCATTTAACATAGCTAACTAACTTCCTTTTTATTTTTATATAGGCTTGCAGCATCAAGAATTATTAATTATGAATGACGAAACTAAGGAAATTATCGAGAAACTTCTTTCACAAGAACATAAGGATATTACTTCAAGTCATATAACACACAAAACATTTGATGGACTGGAACCAGACGTAAAAGTAATGATAGATGAAATTATTAAAGTCAAAGATAATCAAGGTGAATTAATTTACTACACCAAAGAAGACATGGATAAGATACTGGAAGACATTTCCTACCGAAAAATCGACTGCTTAAAAAATAAACAAAGAAATACTCAGAAATACCATGTGCTCAATATAATCGAACGAATGTAAAGATAATACAACGAATTCCATTTTATCATTTTCTTTACTTTCTTTTTTCATTCAAACACCAATCCATTAATGTATACCTATATATACATATACATCTTGATATTTTACATAGTATTGAAAGCTTTGATCTTTGGAGCAACGATAACAAGGATATTACGAGGTAACAGAACTGACATATTATCGACGATTTGCGGCAATACTGGATATAGTCTTCAACGACTCAAATGTTAAGCTTTATGAGTAAGACTATCACTATCTATATAATAATATAACTTATAAAGTGTCATCAACTAGATTATTCATATCCCAATATTTTATTTTTTTTAGTGGTGAATCGGGATCATTATCTTCAAGGACTGAAATTGTGTTAAACAAAGCTATTTTCCACAGTAATAATTCCAAACCGACTTACTCAAGGAAAATTGATTTATTAATTAAAACCAAAGACTTGAAAAAACCTATTGAATTATCGTCAAACGAATGGAAAAGAGCTTCAGCAGGCGTTGAGGTTCAACTTAACCAGCAGTGTAAAAATTTAAGAGTCAATGCGTCTACCCTCAACAACTTAAACAAATTTGGAATAGAGGAGACATTTGCAATGGATTGGATAGATATATACATAATAAGGATACAATCATATTGATGAATGTTTATTAACCTATTCATTTTATTTTAAGGCAACTCTGGATATTTTTATTCATTGAAATGGTTACCCGAACATCATGTCTATTTTGCCAGTAATCCAACCGTTATCCACATACCAACAGAGCCGTTGTTTTTAGCAGATGTCAAGTCTATGTTGTCAGCTCTTTACAATTTCAAGGTATATAAACATTTCGTAAAAGAAGTAACATTTATTATTATACATTTACTGATTTTTATTTTTATTCTCTTGAACTTGTTCTCATTAGGCTTCTTTGGTTGCAAATGCTCATAAGGCATTAGTAGCTGCTAAAAGAAAAAATCAAAATCAAAATATTCAGTCTACTATTACTATTAACAAAAATTCACATACCTCTCTATTCGATACCACTACCAATGTTATTCCCATTAATTCTGTTGTTGCATCCAGTCCTGAAAGTCCAATACCTCCCAACATTCAACTATTTACTGAACCCTTTGTGTTTTTCACTCCTCAAAATCATAATCATAGAACAAAAAAGCGTCGGATAGCGTACAGCGATCATGAAAGTGAGGATGATAATGAGAGTGAAGAAGAACTTTAATATCATCATCCGTATCTTGTAAAAAAAAACCTTCTCTCATTTTATTATCAGCCATACATAAGCATTCCCCCACACTTCATGACACATTCCCGTCTCTGTACTATTATTTTCATTTCTAAATTCAAACCATCAAAAGTTTTTCTTTTCTAAAATATACATAAACGTATCTTTGTACATCTTTATTTTTTTATTCCAGCGTTATACAGTATCTTCATACGTACCATGTATCTTTATTCAATTGTCAAGTTATATATTTTCATTTATAGCTATTAACTAATAAACAAAAGATGAGATATATATTTACACATTTGTGGTATGGAATGGATCAACACATTCAACAAATGTTATAGATTACAATCAAAGCAACATAAAAAGGACACGCAGCATATACTCCTTGTAACGGTCAACAATCGGATAAATAACGTTTAATTTATAAGGCCAATAATTAGAGATATAAAGAACTGAACTTTTATTATATTATTTGACAGGGGTTTATATATGTTTTTTATCAGTTATATTTTATGTATTATTGATATTCATATCGTTTGGAGTAATTGTAATTATGATAATTTCATATGTTTTAATTTACATATGATTATGAGAATTATTGTCCGAACTTGCATTTGTTCATTACACTGCTGTATTTAATTAAAATAGAAAACGTGAGGAGACTACGTTTGGCAGACATCAGCCAGTTAATGAGTCATATACACTTTTCATGTCTTCAAGCCTTGATAAAGAGCCATAATGATCAATGACATACGCTTCCAGTAGTAATGCATCATCACCGTAATACCGTAACTAGCACTACCACCTCACTTGGAATCTTGTTGGCCCGTAATACCGACCTAGAAGATCCCTCGTCAAATAATTCATCATTGATTACGCATTTCTCGGTTTCTGTATGTAAAAATAAATGAATATTAATTAGCAACACCGTCTTTTCTAACACACATATTTATTGTCATCCACCCACAAAATGAATCATGTTGTAATTACCTTTAGTGTCTTCACACTTTAATAAAGAGCCATAATGATCAATGACATACGCTTCCAGTAGTAGTGCATCATCACCGTAATACCGTAACTAGCACTACCACCTCACTTGGAACCTTGTTGGCCCGTAATACCGACCTAGAAGATCCCTCGTCAAATGATTCATCATTGATTACGCATTTCTCGGTTTCTGTATGTAAAAATAAATGAATATTAATTAGCAACACCGTCTTTTCTAACACACATATTTATTGTCATCCACCCACAAAATGAATCATGTTGTAATCACCTTTAGTGTCTTCACAATTTGATAAAGAGCCATAATGATCAATGACATACGCTTCCAGTAGTAGTGCATCATCACCGTAATACCGTAACTAGCACTACCACCTCACTTGGAACCTTGTTGGCCCGTAATACCGACCTAAAAGATCCCTCGTCAAATGATTCATCATTGATTACGCATTTCTCGGTTTCTGTATGTAAAAATAAATGAATATTAATTAGCAACACCGTCTTTTCTAACACACATATTTATTGTCATCCACCCACAAAATGAATCATGTTGTAGTTACCTTTAGTGTCTTCACACTTTAATAAAGAGCCATAATGATCAATGACATACGCTTCCAGTAGTAATGCATCATCACCGTAATACCGTAATTAGCACTACCACCTCACTTGGAATCTTGTTGGCCCGTAATACCGACCTAGAAGATCCCTCGTCAAATGATTCATCATTGATTACGCATTTCGTGGTTTCTGTGTGTAAAAATAAATGAATATTAATTAGCAACACCGTCTTTTCTAACACACATATCTATTATCATCCACCCACAAAATGAATCACGCTGTAGTTACCTTTAGTGTCTTCACACTTTGATAAAGAGCCATAATGATCAATAACATACGCTTCCAGTAGTAGTGCATCGTCACCGTAATACCGTAACTAGCACTACCACCTCACTTGGAATCTTGTTGGCCCGTAATACCGACCAAGAACATTCCTCGTCTAATGATTCATGAGTCAGCTGGTCATTCGCTCCCATCTTTGATTCTTGTAGAATTGAAAATAAACAAAACAGAAACAGTAATCGAAAATTATGTCTAGCCCCAGCTGTCTGTTCACGTTGGATGTTTACGGTATAATAATGTAACTTGTTAAATAAAAATGGAAATAGTAATTTGTTCTTGTGTTATATATAATACTAGTCAATAAATGCATGCAAAAGTTGCCCTTTTTGTTTCTTTGTTGCTAGTGATAAAATATCAAAATGTTCTTTTGCAATTCCATGTTATTTATTAGAGCAGCACAAATACATTTTCCTTTCAGTATAGCGAAAGAGATAAAAGTTCTTTGGTTAATATTTATATAGCCAATCAGAGAATATAGAGAATTACTACAGGTGCAGCAAAAGTCCGACCACGGGCGTGATGCGTAACATAATAAAATCACTGCATTTCTATATATTAGTAACTTAGTTATTATTTCTTACATTCTTTACCCTTTTCTCTATTTTATAATTTCAATTATCAGTATACTTTTGTCCAGTTAGTAACACGGGTGAGTATTTTTTATCAATATTAACTATATCAATTATATATTCTAATATATCAAATAAAGGTCTTTTTTAAGTGAATTATATTTATTACGGGCCAACGCGTGATGTGATGTGTAAAAGTAAAAAGTGGTGCAGCCTCGAAATTTTTTTAAGCAAGTCACATGTACGTGTGCAGTGATGCACCTTTGGTCTCAAAAACATAAGAAATGCTCTCTTTCATTCCTTGAAATTCTGGGCTGTAATCCTGTTGCATACAAAATGGACCCGTGGATCAGAAAACGCACACACACTGCGCGAAAAGTAAATGATCCCACTGTTGGGGTCATTGAATAAACTACTGCGTTGCAGCATAATCAAAAACCAAATGCAGAAAAGTGTTGCATTGATACCATGTTTTTGGTCGGTTTTTTTTTTTTTTGCTTAGATAGTCCCCCGACCTTTTTTTTTTGTATGATATGAAAATTGTGCATGCGAATTTCTTTTGCATCATTACGTACATATAAACAAATGATTGTTTATTACATATAACAATCGTGTTCATTTTCAATGAAAGGAGGGATTCATAAAAAAGGTGTCGTTTTTTTCTATTGGATTTTGTATATCTTTCATAATATGAATACATCATAAAATATGCTATATACAGTTATAAACTATTAAAAGTGTCAAAAAGACATCTATATTTTATTCATAATCTAAATACACAGACGTTGTGGACAAATATTTGTATCAAAATTATAAAAACTACCTCATGTGATACTGTTAAAGACTTTTAAAAAGTTGTAAACTGGATAAAAAATAGTTTTGGCGATAAATCTGCTGAACTTTGGTATTTATTTATTTATTTCTAAGATCATTCTAATAATTGATACTATTTAACATATTATCTAATACATCATTAATTAAATTCATAGGAAGGGAAAGTGTAAAGCCACAGATAACTTACAATTGAACTTACCATCATCATCATCATCATCCACTACTCCACTCCGTAAAACCAGCATTGTGCCGAATATAAATATGGTAACCAATCACCTGATCCCTCACCTTGAAGTAGACGAAGTGTATGACCCAATTGGAGATGGAAACTGTAAATTTAGAGCATTGGTAGTTGAATTATTTGGTGACGCAAGAAAATATGTTGATATAAAAGATGCAAAGCTGAGACATCATTTGACAAATATTGATGGTATCTATATAAAAAGGTATGATCAACATCGTATTAAAGGAATACTCAATCCACATAGCAAATGAATGGTTCTGCGTTCCCGAAGGTGCTCAGGTTGCTTCTGACACATTCAAAGCTCCAATCGCAGAATCTAATACATTCTCCTCTCCAACTTAATCCACTCGAATCAAAACGCACATACAGGATTTTGCTTTCGATCACGCCCACGAACAGAAATTTTTCATCTACGAGCTTTTTTTTTTCATGCCCGGCCTTTGAATTTTAGCCAAAGAGCAGGGAATTTTCGACTACGAACTCGCTATTTTCGCGAGTGAGACTCTAATTTTTCAAGAGCGGGCTTAGAAAATTCGCTTGTGGTTTTTTATTTTTCATGTAAGAGCTTAATAATTTCGTGAACGAACTCTTTCACTATCGCTCATAAAATTATTTGAGTTCGTTCATGAAATTATTAAGCTCTTACATGAAAAATAAAAAACCACAAGCGAATTTTCTAAGCCCGCTCTTGAAAAATTAGAGTCTCACTCGCGAAAATAGCGAGTTCGTAGTCGAAAATTCCGTGCTCTTTGGCTAAAATTCAAAGGCCGGGCATGAAAAAAAAAAGCTCGTAGATGAAAAATTTCTGTTCGTGGGCGTGCTCATATCATTCTTGAAAAAATCAAACATGACGCGTGTATCCAATGACCCGAACTTATTACGAAAAAGAGAGGTATTAACTGTTGATCCTTAGTACCCATTATTTAAAGACTCATCCAAATTTATAGTGAAGTTTTCCTTCCTGGTGATGCTGATGCTCAATCTATTTGTTCTTCTGATTCCGAAGCACTCCACTTAACTAATTAATTTTTTTTTCTCATCTATTTTCTCTTGAAATATCTCTTTCCACATGAATAAAAATAAACCAATATTTTATTTTTCAAATAGACTTTTTTTATTTTTGCAGAGGGGGGAGTAAATCCTGGGTCGGACCTGAGAGGGGGCGGTGCAAATAGACGAGCCCTTCATTTATATTTAATCAGATAAGCTATATTCAAATCTCTTTTCGGAGGTTCTCTGTCTGTCTTCTTTTTCTTTCTTTCTCTCTTTCGCTTCGACCCATCTGTCAATTCTCCACTTCTAACCTCTGGTTCCTATTCTTACCTTGGTTACACCCCTCACAACCCCGACCTGTGATTAAATAAAAAAAGGACTCTTTAGTCCCCTACAAATAAAAAAAGCTATATTTAAATGGGTTGTGTTAATAGAGTAGTCATATTTAAATAGTACATTTTTGTTTTTGCATGAAAAATTATAGTCCAGAAAAAGAAAACGCGTTTTGTTTTTTCTTCTTTTCCTTTTATTACCTTTATCGTCCCACTATTTTATAAGTTATGGAGTTTCAAGGCACTTTATATACATATTACGAACCCGATCGACTAACAGCATTTGAAAGTGGTCCTATCGATTCACCCAATACACTTGTTTTTATTGGTGGTCTTACAGATGGTTATAATAGTGTTCCTTACCTTGAACCATTACAAGCAAAATTAAATGACATGAATTGGTCTTTAGTTCAAGTTCAATTATCTTCTTCTTGTACGGGTTATGGCATTTCAACTCTTCAAAAAGATGCTGATGAATTAGATCATTTAGTTCGTTATTTAACTACAAAACGTAACAAGTCAAAAATTATATTTCTTGGTCATTCAACTGGTAAATATATATATATATATAAAAAAGGATGATAGTAAAATAAACTAAATTATAAAATATTAGGATGTCAGGATAGTTATAGACACAACAAGTATGGTAAAATGAATGAATTCGTTTTAGGATATATTTTACAAGCACCTGTATCAGATCGTGAAGTGATGGAAAAACATTTACCAGATTATGAAAAATATATTAAAGAAGCAAAAAAAATGATTGATGAAGGAAAAAGTCAAGATTTAATGCCACGATCTGCAAACGATACTCCATGTACAGCAGAAAGATTTTATTCACTTGGTGCCATTGGGTAAATGTCTTTATTTTATTTAATATTTTATACTTGTAATAATCATTAATCTCTCTCTCTCTCTCTCTTTCTCTCTGTGGGATATATTATTATATATTTTTAGTGGTGATGATGATGTATTCTCAACTGATTTATCTGATGATATGATTAAACAACTTTATAAAGGAGTGAATCGACCTATTGTTATGGTTCATACTAAAGATGATGAATGTTATATGAGTGAAAAAGATCAAATGCAAGTCATGAAACGTTATCAAAGTTTTTGTCCTGCCATTCTTAAAACATATCTTATTGAAACTGGAGGTCATAGTTTAACTACAAAAGAATCTCATCAAGAAATCTGTGATATTGTTGTTGAATTTATTCAAGAATTATTAGCATAAAATTTTATTTTATTTTATTTTATTTTAAACAAATAAAGCACGATCTCTTAAACATCGAGCACCCACATTATTCCATTCTTCTTGTCCAATCCACATTTCTTTAGCTGTATCTAATTTACTTAATACAGAACCACCTTTCCACATTAATAATCTTGGATCTAATTCACGAGGAGCGGGTAATACTTCCACACGTTCAATGGCTGATCTTCTTGCAATAAAAGTAGATAAAATTCTAAAATCATTAAAGTTAGTAACATACATATCTATACGCTTTGAAAGAATAAATTATTTAAATCTTTACCTATCTTCCAAAACACGATTAAAATTACTAATCATACCACCACCACCCACAAGAATAATATTTGTAAAAAATCGTTTAAGTCTTTCATCAGAAGATCCTGATGCAGATCGTATAGATTCAGCAATAGCAATATCAATTGGATATACATCATAATTATTTGATTTTTCAGTTACTGTTGTTGTTATGGATGTAATAGTAGTAGTAGTAGATTGTGGAGTTGAATTATTATTGTTATTGGTATTAGATGTAGATGAAATTTCATTGTGTTGTTGTTTTTGTTGTACTCGTTGTAATGATTGTTGTGGTTGCCAAACAGTTGGTACAGTATTTTGTAATGCCTAATAGAGTTTTTTTTTGTTTTAGATGTATAAAATCTTATTTTTAAGTAAAAACAATTTAAAAAAAAAAGGCATAACTATACATACATGAGTTTCATCAGCAATATCATCAATCACACTTGTACTTGCCCATACTTTAGTATGTTCTGTTTTTTCTTCTGCATGTAATATAGCAGGATAGACCAAACATAATGGAGCTAAAAAGACTTCATCATATACTTTACATTGAAATTTCTTTGTAGTTTTCTTTGGTGCACGTACAAAAAAATCATAAACTTGAACACTAATATCTGCTTCATTCATTGTACACCATTTTTCTTTTAATTCTTGCGCTAATCGCCAATCATAAGATCTTGATAAATTGATATCTGCATAAGGGAATCGATTGGCTAATAAGAAGGAAGCAAATGTTTTTGTAATATCATCACCACCAATAGCTATTGTCATTCTATATACATGTATATTTTTAAGATTAAGTTGAGTATCCAATGACTATTTTTCCCTCCACTTCAAAATTATATATATATATATATATAGTTTACCGTGAATCTGTAAAGCATACACCATCTTCAATACATGCGACACTGGTTTTTTGAGAACCAATATCAACAACACATGCACTCGAAACACCTGCGCCAAATGTAGCACATGTAGATTCCTATATAGACACATATACAAATCATACATTTTAAATTGGTCCTGTTAATATAAAAATAAATATAAGAAACATACCTGTTGTACTAATGCACCTCTAAATTTCATATATCTTAAAAGCATGGTAATAAGTTCACATGTATAACGACGGTTAAATAAATCAGGAATCACCAAAACTACATTATAATCCTCAAATGTAGTTTCTTCAATACCAAGTTCAGATTGAATAGCTTCTGTCCATATTGTTTGTAAATCACCTAATACATGTTCAATTGAATCATAATCTTGACTATTTAATGTACCATAAGCCCATGGATACATTAATCGATATTCAGGATTATCAGCAATAGGTAAATTTAAAGCCTATATATTTTATATATAATTTATTAAATTATCCTCATCTTTCTCAAAAAAAAAATAATAATATAAATTTACCTTATCTCCAACAAAATATTCTGGTTTATGAACTTTATCTACTTCTGTCCATTCCACTTTATAAGGATCATTATGATCCGGAATTGTTTCTTGATATGCTTGTGTATTAAAACCAATGACTTGACCTTCAGCATTAGGTACAGCACGTCGTTTTGCTGCTTTCATTCTCCATTTTAATTCATTTTTAATTTCACGTAAAGCATCGTCACGATGATAAGCCGAACCATTATTATTATTTATTGATATCGATGTTCGACGTTTAAATCCATCATCTAAATCAATATCATCTTCAGGTGAAGAAAGTGGTGATTCATCATCTTCATCATCATCTAAATCCATTTTATCCTCTTTTTCATCCTCATCACTAAAATCAGTATCATTAGTATCTTGTTGTTGTTTTTGTTGAACAACAACATCTGCTGTTTCTACTACATCCTTTTCAGTTTCAATAGAAGATGTTGTTGGATTATTATGTTTCATTTTCATATGTCGTGCAATAACATGTGGAACAGTTTTAGGAAAAGCTTCAGATGATCGACCAATACGTAAATTACGTGAACCTGGATGAATAACAATTGTATCTATCCATTCTTCTTCTGGCTATAAAATTGAATGTTGTCAGTTTTTTTTTTTTTTTCATGTTTTTGAATATAAGATAAATAATAACTTACATTAGGAGCAATGGCTTCTGAACCCATCTTATTACCAGGGAAATAAGTAGCATCTGTTTTATCATATCCACTTGTCACATTACGTGTCGGTAAAATAGTAAATCCTTTTACTGGAAATGTTGTATATTTAAATCGTGGTTGTTTTTTCTTTTGAACTTGATCATCTTCTTCTAGTTCTTGTTGAGGTTTTGGTGAAGGAGTACGTGATGAATTTAATTTATTATTATTGCGTTGTTGTGGATGGTGTGTAGTTGTCCCGTTACTAACTTGGCTAACTTTATTACTGTTATTGTTCTTTGCAACAGGAGCAGCAGAAAAAGACTTTTCATGACTATTATTATTATTATCCTTGTCTTTCATGGTTGTAGGTGTTGTTACTGCTTCTGCTTTTGTTGTTGTTACTGGTGTTGTAGTCATATTTATAGCAGTAGAAACACCATTGGAAATAGGTGATGATTTTTTATCTAATTGTTCTTGTCGAGGTTTTTTAGGAGATCGTTGAAAAGAATTATTTACATCGTTTACCATTGTTGTAGCTTGTCGTTTATGATTATCTGTTGGTTCTTTTGAACTCGTTGATTTAGGAGAAGGTGTTTTTCTTGGACTCATACTAGTAGTAGTAGTAGTAGTAGTAGTAGTAGTAGTATCATTAGGTTGTATTGATGTTGTTGCTGAAACAGGAGAAGAAGAGGAAGAAGAAGGTGAATTGGGTTGATCAGTAGACGATGATTGCATCCATGAATACTTTTTTTGTGATAGATTTCTTAAAAACGTGTTACTACTTGAACCATCCCCCATTGTTTTCTTTTTTTAAAAAAAAATAATTTATATAAGAGAATGTTGTGATTTGTGTTGTATTATTTAAAAAAAAAAAAAAAAAGAGAGAGAGAGAGAGAGACGCAAAGAGATAGAAAAAAAAACCCCGTTTCTTGCCGCTACAACCTACGAAAAAAAAAAGCATAATAGAAGTTGCCATAAGTTTTTCAAACGCAGGTATGGATAATGGATGATAAAAAAAAAAACACAGGTTCAATTATTTGGGATAATATCTTCTCTCAAGTAAAATAACTTGGATGATCCATGTTTACTACTTATTTGTTATTTTTTAGCTTGAGAAAAAAAAAAAAAAAGGAACAAATGTTGCTTATTATCTAAAGTTCTTGTATACGTAAAGAGTAAAAAAAAAAAAAAATGAGGAAACGATTTAAAAGGATACAGAGTACATACATAAACAACAACATAATGCATATTTCTTTTTTTAAAAAAAAAATACTAGTTAGTAACAGCTACTTTACTGATAAGAATATATATAAGTAAATATTTATTTACGTAGTAGTAACCCTTTTTATCCCTTTTTCACACATACACACACCCCTCTGTTTTTATCCCCTTCATCTTCTTCTTCTTCTTTCTAACTTATGATACTATAGATTATAGAATTGCATGAAATATTTCCTGTTCTTTTTTTTTTTATTATTTTTAACCTGCAATAGATTGATGATCATTTCAAGTAATGTTTTGCATAACTATGTAACAAATCAAATATGTATGTATAATTTTTTATGTGGCGAAAAAATAAAAAGAGTGAATTCCCTTTTTCTTTTTTTTTTTTTTTTATCGGAATCATAAAGAAGTTGTTTATATTTCGGGTTATTTATTTATATGCTATGGGAGAGAAGAGTTTAATACGTACTTGATTATTTTAAATCGTCATCTGACAAAATGATCAAATAATTTGGTCATATTATTGTTTATTCTATATATACAACAGTTTTTTTAGAAAGATATATAATGACAGTAGTTGAAAACATATGAATCTATTCCTTTTTTTAACATTTTATGTTTATATTATGTGCTTATATGTTTATACTTTTTTCTTATTCCCCACGTAATTATCAATTATTACATATATTATCCTAATACACTTAGACTAACATCCTCATCAACATTATAATACATTCTATAGAATCCATCATTATAAAAACGGACCAATTTTTTTTTCTTTTCTTTTTTTTTTCTCCTTCCTTTCTCTCTTTATCTCTCTCTCTCTCTCTCTCTTCTTTCTTCTTTCTTCTTTCACTTATATACAAACACATATAAATACTCTCTCTCTCTATCATATTTTTAATCTTTTTTTGATTAATCCTTTTACTTTTATTTTTTAAACCAACTCATGGCAAAACCTCCATCATTGGCGGACCAACACCATGGCAACAATGTTGATGTTCACGTTATTGATGGTAAAGCTTCCATCGAACAACAAATTGAAGTTTTTGGTAAATTCATTATTTATTTATTTTGTAATATATATAGATAGATAGTTTGATTTGTGTATTTAACTTCTTTTATATATATATATATATTGATAGTCCATGATTTATTTGATGTCAAGGAAAACAAATCCATTTCCCTCGAAGAGGTACTCGAGGGATTGCGTTACGTGATGCATTTTCGAATCAAAGGAGGTTGTCAACCTCATTTTGATTCTGGACTTATGAAACGATTATGTGAAGGCTTGTTATTAAATACAGGTCATACTGAAGGTCATCTTTTGCGTAAACATACAACAACCGCAGCAGATATGGCCTTTTTTCTATTTGGTGATTTTCTGGAAGAAGGTAAAGAAGAAACATTTCACATTACTAGAATTTCTACGCGCTTCTTTTTTTTCTTTTTTTTTTTTTTAGTAGTACATTACTATTCTATATAATAGACATAATCGATTACTAAAAATATTACAACTATTACTATTCCTATCACTTTGACTTATTTTCCTAATTATTATATGTTTAGTCCATGAATTTCGTACCATTGTTTGTGAAAAAGATGTGTTTGAATTACGTAGTGCATTAAAAATTCATTACCGTTGTCAACCTTCTTCCACTGAAGAACAAAAAAAGGGTGCTTTAGCCATTGTCAAATTATTAACTGAATCTTTTCCAAGAAGACAACATATTAATGATTGGCGTGATTTAATTAAAGAAAGTGAACAAGGAGATATGGAACAACTCTTGGCATCTTCTTTAGCTAAAGAAATGGATAAAGAAAAGTCAAAAATGCCACGTTCCACAGCAAATCTTGTGGTAGCCAATACACCCAATGGGATTTACAATAATAACAATGAGCAAGTAGTGGATCCGACAACTCATAATATGAAAATGGTCATGCTACCTCCGCCCCAAGCTCTTTATTTTGATCGACCCGTGGATAAATTATTAAAAATGTTCTCACATACCCATCCAAATAATGGGTTACCATCTGCTTTGGTACCTGCCTTAAGAGAACAATATGGTATTAATAGATTACCAGATCCTCCAAAACCTAGTGCATTAAAAATGCTCTGGACCCAATTGACAGATTTCATGATTTTATTATTATTGGCCGCTGCTATTATTCAAGCAGGTCAACAGGAATTTAATAGTATGGCGGTTTTATTAATAGTTGTTGTATTAAATACTATTATTGGATTTAGTCAAGAATGGAAAGCAAGTAAAACTTTAAGTGCATTAATGGATTTAACTGTTCCAAAGGTATAATAATTGTAATTTTTTTTTTTTTTTTTTTTTTTTTTTTGCGTACGTCTTGGCATTTTTTTTTTCCTATCATTTTATTTGTTATTTTCTATTGTTGTGTAATACAAGTTATTTTTGAGTACTTCCATTTCATCATCATTACCATATATATAAACTATTTCTATAAACTATTTTAGGCACAAGTAATTCGTGATGGAGAACAACAAATTGTTGATTCAGACGATCTCGTACCAGGTGATCTTGCTGTTCTTGATGAAGGGGATGCAGTTCCTGCAGATATTCGATTAATTGAGGTTGCACAATTAGAAGTTGTTGAAAGTATTTTGACGGGTGAAAGTTTGCCAGTCACTAAAAAAACGGATGCTATTAAAGCCAAGGTACGTAAAATATTAATAATACATAGTAAATATAATATATAAACTCTATTTTTTTAATATACATACTATTATACTTGATATATACGTATAACATTATTCCTAATATATATATTATTTTTTTTAATAGTCACGTCGAATTCCTCTTGGTGATTGTCTTGGTAATGTTTTCATGACAACAACTATTGCAAAAGGTCGTGCGAAAGGTATTGTTGTACGCACGGGTGTACAAACTGAGGTAAAACTTAATTCATAATAACTTTTATTAATATGATTGTTTGGACCAAAAAAAAAAAAGACAGAAAAAAAAAAAAGTTTTGTTTACTAATAATCCTGCAGGAATTTCATGTTACTAACTAAACTGTAATTTTTTTTATTTTATTTTTTTTAGATTGGTAAAATTAGTACTGCTATTCAAGCAGGATCAAAACGTAAAACAAAAACACCTATTCAACGTCGACTTGATAAATTGGGTAAATACCTTGTCCTTATTGCCATTATATTATGTGTTCTTGTTACTGTTATTGGTATTGCTTGGAAAAAAAATATACAACAAATGATCAACGTTGGTCTAAGGTACGTACAGTTAAATTTAACAATAAATCTATGACTGTTGTTATTATTACTACTATTATTATTATTACTTTTTTCATACATATTTATTTGACCCTATTTTGGGTAATTTTCAAATGTTCACGAATAAAAATAAATAAATAAAACTGACATAATTGTTTATATATATATATATATATTACGTATATAAAAAAAAACAGTTTGGCAGTTTCCGTTATTCCGGAAGGTCTGGTGGCTGTGACTACAGTAACTATGGCGTTAGGTGTACGTCGTATGGCTTTCAAGTACGTAAATATAATGTATATTTTTTATATTATATTTATAGTGTTCCATTTATATTGTATATTAATTATTATTTTTTTTCTGAATATCCAGACAATGTGTTGTAAGAACTTTACCAGCTGTTGAATCATTAGGAAGTGTTACAGTTATTTGCTCTGACAAGGTAAATATATATATTATTTCCCCCGTCCCCAACTTTTCTTTTCATCCCCTCCTCCCACCACCATCCCCCTCAAAAAAAAAAAAATTTAGCTTTGGAATAATATACTATTTCCTTTATGTATATACATCCTTATCAGGAAAGCCAAATGTCATGTACAAAAAAAAAAAAAAAAAAAAAAAAACTTAACATATGTGTTTTTTTTTATAATATAATATGTAGACTGGTACTTTAACAGAAGGAAAAATGGGTACTGCTGAAATGTGGACTGCAGATAATAATGTATATCATTTTACCGAGTCCACTTCATTGGATCCCACTCATGGCGAAATTATTGTTGAACCTGCTGAATTACGCCGTCGTATGATTCATGTACGTCGAACTACAGCACCCAGTAGTGAAGAACAAGATAATGTAGCAACAACAGTAGCAAAAGACAATTATGAATATAATAATAATAACGAACAACAAGAAAAACAACCGGTTGATTATGCTTCTTTACGTTCCCGACCTATTGATAGATCTGATCCAACGATGTATGCTCCTCATCTTAAATATTCTCTTATGGTTGCTGCTCTTTGTAATAATGCTTCTGTTCATTTGGATGAAGTTACAAAAGAATGGAGAACAATTGGTGATCCTACCGAAGTAGCTTTAACTGTTGCCGCACAAAAGGCGAATGCAGGTTCACGTTATTGGATAGATAAACAAGGCTATACTAAAGTTTTTGAACGTGCATTTGATAGTGAACGAAAATTGATGAGCAGTGCATATATGCAACATCAACACTCATTCAGCGGTAACAGTAGCAGCAATAATAATAACGGTAGTACCATTAAAGAAGGAAATACTGATGATCATTATTACGCCCATACTACTACTACATCATCTACTTTACTCTTATTGTGTAAGGGTGCACCAGAAGAGTTATTACGAAAATGTTCTGCCTATTTACCTCCTACGTCAGTTTCAACAACAACACCGCCAATGTCAACATCAGATGAATTAACTAAAGAAAGTCAATCTATGAATGAAACATTTGCGACTCAAGTAACAGATGAAAGCTCTCGTATGGCATCCCAAGGTTTACGTGTTCTTGGACTTGCTCTTAAAGTGGTTCATTATAGCAATAATAATAATAATAGCAGCATTGTGGATTCAACTGAAATGGCAAAACATCCAAGTATGGCTGAAAATGATTTTATTTTTGTTGGATTAGTTGGTTTAATTGATCCTCCAAAACAAGGTGTAAAAGAATCCGTTGAAATATGTCAACAGGCAGGTATTCGTGTCATGATGATTACTGGTGATCATGTCGAAACGGCTGTTGCCATCGCATCAAAACTTGGTATATTTAAATCGGATGTTCCCGGCATGGTAATGTTAAAATAATAATAATAAAAAAAAAAAGAGTTATTTTCTTTTCTAAATGCATATTCATGCATTATTTTCCTTTATTTATTCAACTTAACTATTATTAACATTATTATTTTCTTTATATTATGCATACGTATTTATTTATAAAAAAAAAAAAACCGTTCAACCCATGCGATGTCTCGTGTGTTTCCATTTATGAATTTTATTACTATTTAGAGTCGAGCTATTTTAGGTCGTGAACTTGATTTACTTTCAGAAGATGCTATTATTGAATTAGATCCGTTTCCAAATGTATTTGCTCGTGTCAGTCCTGATAATAAATTAACTATTGTTAAAGCATTACAACAACGTGGTGAATTAGTTGCCATGACAGGTGATGGCGTGAATGGTAAAGACCCTATTTTTTTTCTTTTGCCTCTTTTTTTTTTTTGAAGTTATCTAAAAAGTACATACTATTTTATACACAAACTAAAAAAAAAAAAAAAAAAAAAAAAATTGTACGTATACTGATTTGTTTATATATACACATAAAAATAAAATTAGATGCACCTGCAATCAAATCTGCAGATGTTGGTGTTGCTATGGGTCAAGCTGGAACTGAAATTACTAAACAAGCTGCTGATCTTGTCTTATTAAATGATAATTTTACTACCATTGTATCTGCAGTAGAAGAAGGTCGACATGTATTTGATAATATTCTCAAATTTATTGTTTATTTACTCAGTTGCAATGGATCAGAAATCTTTTTAATGTTAATTTGTACAATTGCCAATATTGAAACACCTTTTACGGTAATGATGATTTTATGGGCTAATATTATTGGTACGTACACAAACTTGTTATTTATTTATTTTTATACATTTGATTTGTTTAAAAAGTTTTATTTAAATGATGATCATAATAATTAGTCAAGGAGAAGTGAGAAAGAATAAAATAAAAAAAAAAAGAGTAGAAGAGAAGGGATAAAGAAGGGAGAGAGAGAGAGAGGGGGGGGAGATGTTATTGTTAAATATGGAACGATCCTCTAATAATGATAATAATAACATTTTGATATTTAGCTGATATTCCACCGGCTATGGCATTGGGTGTTGAACCAAGAGAACAAACGTTAATGCAACGACCCCCTCGAGATCCTCGTACAGGTGTTGTTACACTTGGTGTTTGGATGGTAATTCTTGCTCAATCATTGCTTATGGCAACACTTGCACTTGTATCTTATGTACTTGCCTTGTACAGATTTAATTATGATGTTCAACATGCTCAATCGATGGTAACGTTGTTTTTATTTTATTTTTATAAATGTAGTATATATAATAAGGCAAAACTAAATTTATCTTTTTTTTTTTTTTATCTCAATGAAATTAGGTATTCACAAATTTGACAATGATTCAATTGATTCATTCCTTTTTGTCACGGAGTGTTCATCTTTCTGTCATTAAAACTGGTATTTTTAGCAATCGATGGATGTTATTTGCTGCAGCTGTCTCCTTTTTCTTTTTAATTCTCGGCGTCTATGGGCCTGGTAATTCTCTTTTTTTTTTATTATCTTTTGATATAGCAATAATAATGATTATGATACAAAGTGAAAAAGCGAAAAAACAAACCCCAAGAAAAGAGAGAGATAAAAAAAAAAAAAAAAAAAGTGTAGATCAATATGGGTTTTTAGGGTTTAAAAAAAAAAGAGGGATTTATAAATGATAATAATAATTGATAATGATTTTACTTCTATTTCTCCTTATATATTTTATATTATTAGGTATTTCATCATGGCTTGGATTATCTTTTGTTAGCTGGGAATCATGGATTATGATCCTTGTTTGTGTTTCTATTCATATTTGCATAGTTGAAATGGAGAAATTTGCTCTTAGATATTATAAGATCACCATCTAAAATGCCTTTTTATTTTGTACAATTATATTTGATTTACAATCATAGTAATTTTTACTATCTACTCATTTATGTATCTATCTTTTATATTCTCTTTTTTTTTTTTTTTTTTTCCTCTTAGTAGTAATAGTAATTTTGTAAAATTATTATTATTATTATTGTCATTATCATATTATAACAAATAAAATGTATAACGAATTATTGTGAAGTGTATCTAAAAAAGTTTGTGCGTGTGCATTATATAAAATTGTTCAGGAGCCATTAGGATAAATAGGACAAGAATAAATGGGGAGCAAAAATAATAAAAATCTTATCTTATTGTTAACGCCTTTACTGATGAAGGAGGATGAGATATACCCTGAAAGAACTGTATATGTATAATTTATAAAGGGTTAAAACGTTATTTATTGTTGTTGTTATTGCTGTTTCTAGATATACAGTATAAGGCTACTAATTGAAAGAAGAGGAGGGGTCAAGGAGAAGAAATAAAAAAAAAAAAAACATCACCCCACTGCTATCGCTAGTATAATAATAGTAGTAATAGATGGAAGAAAAACGATAATCATTTAGTTTTTTTTCTTTTTTTTTTCCAAAGAAGAATGAAAATGAGCTAGTTTATTTTTTTTTCATATGATATTGATTAAAAGAATAAGATAAAGAGTAACAGTATATGCTCAACCTAGTAGAATAAATAGTTATGATCTTATTGTTTTTCAAGGGGGGGGGAAGTTCTAATTGTTTGATTTCTTTGGTGATGCATTCATTGATACACGTTGCTAACTACTCTAAGGAGGAAAAACTTAAAGCTATTTATGCTTTTAACTTTGTTGTATACAATATAAGCTTTATCTATTAACAATATCACATCATCATGTCATTTTATTCAGTAACTATAAGCTAAAATATAAGATTGTATAAATATAATTGTCAATAACCGATCAACCCCTACTAAATATTTATTAGAATGGATTATAATAACCGAAAGTTTGGTTTTTTTTTATTTATTAGTTCATTAACCTTTTATATATATATATATATATAAATAAATAAAGATGGGTGGAGAAAACTCTATCTTGATGCAAATAAAAAAAAACGCCACATGTGTGACATGATATTGTAACTATCTTGTCAACATTTTAAATGGGCAATAAGTGAAAGAGATTGAGGAGTTTTTTTTTTTTTTTAGCGATTGACAAAAAGTGATAATAGATATATTTATTTAGGAGAAGTTCCTTTTTTATTATAATTAACTGTAATTATCATCATCATCATGACGAATCAATCCTATCATTATATAAACAAGGAGAGAGTCATTACATATACAGTCAGTGCATTAAAAAAAAAAAGAACCCTTTCATCCATAATAATCTAACTGAGCCTTCTTCTCCTCTCCTCTCTCACTATCTCATCCCTCTTTCAATTTCTCTGGTCGTTAAACAAAATATTTTCCCCTCTCTTTTCTCTCTCCCTCCCCCCCAAAAAAAAAGTTAATATAAGTTTAAACGCCTCCCTTGATTTTGATCCCATGTTATATATTTATTATTTTAACAAATATGAAAAAAAAAGGGTAATTATAACCCAATATTATCGAATGGATAATAATTGAGGGAAAAAAAAAAACTCCTTATATACCACTTTGTTTCCTTTGAAATAAATAAACTAATTAACAACATATGCCATAACGGAAGAGCAAGGAATAGGAGAACAAAGAATTTTTTTTAATCCAAAAGTTTTTTTTTTTTCTGATCAATTGTTGTACCAACTATCTAAAAAAAGTAATGATCGACAATTTTAAAAAGGTGGGAAGGGAAGGGAAAAAAAAAAAAAAAACACAACTTTTTTATTTACAAGCCCATGGCTTGTTATTTTGTTCTTTGTTGCACATTGTGTGGGTGGTGCAAAAAAAAAAAATCATTCAACTTTTTTTTTTTTTTATATAAACTAATCAACATCTTCCTTTATAAAAGAAAAACGAGTTTTTTTTTTTACATTTTCTCATCAACAAAAAGAAACACGGGTGTTTTTTTTTTTTTATTCCTCTTTTTTTCTTCTTTCTCTTTTTTTTTCTCTTTTGATTTTTTTAAATATTTTATATATCTTTTTTTTTTTTTTTTTCATTTTTGTATATTTTTTTTTTCTGTAAACCGAAAAATTTGACAGCCTAGTTCAAAAAAAAAAAATATTTTTATCAGCACATTTTTATTTTTTCTTCCTCCGATTTTTCAAGAATAATAATAATAATCATCATTGATCACCATGGCACCAACAGATGTAGAATACTTATCAAGTCTTCGTTCTGTTCGAGAACGATGTTTTCGAGTACAAGAAGTAGCAGCACGAAATCAATTACAACATTTTGATATTGATCAAAGTAAATTCGGTGATATGGTTCAAATTGTCTTGTCATTAATGAAACGTGATTTCGATGATACAAGTGAAATTCCACCCCATGGTCGTTGGCGACATTTTGATGTTGGAGGAAGACCTCGGATACGTAACTTAATTAATTCATGGTCCAGTCTTGGAGAAGATGCCATGGAACAAACACGTCGTATTTTAGATTTGTTTGTTGTTGCTTGTTTATTAGATATTGAAACAGATTATACTTGGTCTTATCGTGAACAATTAACTGGTCGTATATTGAAACGAAATGAAGGTGTTGCTGTTGCATGTTTAGAGATGTTTACTGCTGGTCATTTTTCAAGTGATCCTAGTAAGCCTCATCGAGTTGACTGTGAGTCATATATTCACTTTTCAATTTAATTTAATATAAATTTGTTTATTATGTATTTATGAGTTTTTTTTTTTTTTTATATATATAATATTAGCTGAGGCTTTGATTCGATTTAGTTTGGAAACATTAGCACAAGGTCTTCAAGTCGATGTCAATCATAACTTACTTGTAGTGCTCCAAGACAGAGTAGATCTCTTGCGTCATCTGGGTCAAGTACTACAAAACCGTCAAGATCATTTTGGAACTGATGTGGCACGGCCTGGCAACTTGATGGGTAAAAAACATGTTTTTTTTTTTTTTTTTTTTGCAAAACGTGACACAAAAAAGAAGCTAAAGAATATATTTAATTTACTAACAAACATATTATCGATAAACAAATAAAATATATTCTTATTGATATTCAAATAGATTATTTACTTGCTCATCCAACAACCATTAATACAAAAAAAGGACCATTAATTCATTTGGAAACATTATGGCCTATTGTTCAAGAAATGGGTGAAGTTTGGACAATGAAATCATCCTCTGCCTCTTCAATAACTTCTAATGATAGTCACAGTATGAAAGGTGCTACTCGTGAATTGGGTGATGTTTGGCCATGTAAAACACTTCAAACTACTACTGAAAGTAATGAATATGATCATTTTGTATCTTTTCATCGATTATCACAATGGCTGGTCTATTCTTTGATTGAACCGATGGAAAAATTATTAGGTGCTACTATTGAAGGAACTGAACAGTTGACTGTACTACCGGAATATCGTAATGGAGGTTTATTAATCGATACCGGATTTCTTACCTTGAAACAACCAGATTTGGAACGTGGTTTAGAAAATTATCGTAAAAATGCTTTATTACCTGGTCAACCCAAGGTGGAAATTGCTCCCATGTTTGAAATGTCGGATTCAGTGGTAGTCGAATGGCGTGCCTTGACTGTTGCTTACCTCGATATTGTTGCTGATCGTGTTCGTGAAACTTTAGGTTTAAGTCGTAAAAAATTGACTTTATCTCAATTAATTCAAGGTGGCACTTGGAGTGTAAGTAGTAGTAGTAGTATACATAGTTTATCTCGCTTATCTTTTAGAAATTAATTGTTGTTATCACTTTATTATAGGCTGGTCGAGAATTAGCAGCAATTTCTAGACCAAATACTCAAGAACCACCTATTGTCATCAAGGTAATAATTATAATAAATTTACTTTTATCGAATATATATATATATATATTTGTTACTAACTCTTAATAATTAGATGGATCGACGCGTTATCTATTAAAAAATCAAACAAAACAAAACAAAAAAAAATACAGAAAATCAAAACAAAACAAAAAAAGCAAAAAAATATAATACAAAACACAAAAAACCCTCCATTCGATATGTTTTATTTTACTTATCATTTCTTTTCTTTTAAGTCTTGATGGCTAAGAAAGAGAGAACAACAAACTTTTTTTATTATTTTTATTGTCGATTATTATCAATTTTTTTTATTATTATTATTTTATACATGCAACTTTCCCCTCTCAATTACTTCTTTTATTTCTCCATTTCCTTTATATATATATATATACATATTCATTCATGTTTATATCCCGTCATAACATTCGATTATTATTATTTTTTATACTTTCCTTGTTCATCTTTTAATTTTTTTTTTTTTTCTATCTTAAAATTTTTCTTTTTCTTTCAATTATTATTTTTCTTTCGGCTTGTTTTGTCTTTTACTCTTAATATTTTCCTCCCCTTTGCATAACAGCGACATATATGTTTTATTATATATATGTTATCTATGGTTTATTATACACACAAACACACACACACACACATATATATATATATATATATATTATACTTAATTTTTTTTTATTATTATTATTCTTTACACGCTGTCTAACCATCTCTTGATTTGATTGAAAGACCATAATAATCAAGTGATCATCCATCCATCTATTCTTATTCAATAATGACAATTATTTTCATAATAAATAGTATAACCAGATTTTGTTATACTATACCAGTATTATCATTATTAATAAAATAATAAAAGAATATATATATATATATATATAATTTTACTTACCTCCAGTTTTATGTATAGTATTTACTTACGTATTTTAATTAAAATTTTAAAAAGCAAAGTGAAAAATATTTCTTGAAAGTGTTTTAGTAAAGTATTCTCAATTTCACACATTTCATATGTTACATCGACAACTAATAAAGATGTCAGTCAAAAAGAAAAACTTGGCCACGTTGTGCTCATGTAATACAAATTGAAATTGCAAGGTTGTGAATTATAATCTAGATAAAATAGTGCAACAATTATCACAATTTTTCATGTTGACCGGCTTCTCCCGTCGTCGTTTCTTTTTTTTTTTTTTTTTTAACCTTAACAACTAAAAAAAGCATTTCAATTCTTTTTTTTTCCTTTATTGTAAATTTTTATTTTTAGAATGATTTGGTGGGTCCCGTAATACAATAATTGCTCATTATATTATTTTTTCTACACGAATAATATTTTAACATGCTACGTAGATTATTAGTCATATATTGTGAATGTATGGTACGTACTTTTTTCTTTTGACAAAAGCAATACGTATCCTGACTATCATTCCTTTTTTTTTAAAAAAGGTGTGGGGTTTATAATTGTGAAAAAGATCATTTTCTATAATAATAATAACAGTAACCAAGGACTTATTTTTTGACTTCAAAAAAACTGGTTTATTCTTAATACGGATTATGTGATACGTACAACCATTTCTTGTTAATAAATTCAGGAACAAACCATTTTTTTTTTTTAGATAGACTATCTTTTATATAGAAATGTTGGACTTGCTCCAAATTTTCCATGTAAGAGAAAAACAATGGGAAAATGATTGTCAAAGAGTGTTACCCATATTACCTGTAAAAAATATAACATTTTTATAGTATATGTAGGTAGAAACAAATAAAGGTTTTATAGCTTATTAGTCATTATTTACCACGACACCTTCTTGTCTTTAAAAATATTCTTCAACAAGAATAGTACGCACGCAAAAAAAAAAAAAAATCCTGTGATCATCATACACATTCAATTAAAATAATAATAATAATAATAATAATAAAAGCCTTTTCTACATTTGTATGTCATTTGTAGTACTAATTCTTGATTGTATTATAATAAATCAAGTTACTTTAGCTCTTCTTTCAGATGACAAAAGTATGATTGTTAATCACCCCCAGAACTATATTTATCTGTTACGTATTAATATATTTTATACATATTCATTTATTTTCTTGCACCAAAAAAAAAAAAAAAAAGAACTTGATAAACTTCAGTATTACCAACATAGCACATAAGTTTAGTAATCGATTTTTTCTCCCTTGTTTCATCCTAAAGCTAATAACATTTCAAAATATCTATGAGTTTTATAGTTTGTTATTTTTGGCTTGTAATTAACACAGAGTATTATATATTCCATCAACTAAACCCCACCTCCATCAATAATCATAGTATATAACACTATAACACCTAATAACTCCCCTCCCCTATCTAGAATTAAAAATCGGTCTACATTTCAAGCCCGCCATAGTTCTAAAATGGATTAAACTAGGCCAAAGTAGTCTTCAATGGCTCAACGAAATTTGTACCCTACATTAGTAGAATTATTATGTTGAAAAAAAAAACTCTTTCTATATATAATATTATAATAGAGTATAAAATTATTCTCATGTATTAACTAATTCATTCATCAATCTTTCTTTTGCTTTTTCTTTTGAGTTCATAATGGAATATAATTGATGTAAGCCTAAAATGAGACAGTCTTTGAAGGAAAAAAAAATGATCTACAAATAATAGAAAAATAAGCACAAAAGAAAGAAAGAGAGAGAGAGAGAGAGAGAGAGAGAGAGAGAGAGAGAAAAGAATGAAGAAGGCAGATGACAAGTAGGATGATCGATAATAAATGTATATTATCAACATTTTTTTTTTTTTTTTTGCTGATGATAATTCTAATTTAGTTGTTCCGAACATTTGGGTATTTTTTTTTTTTTTCACGAGTCAATTGATCGACGAAACAAAATACCTTGATTGTTTATGTTTGTTTGGTAACACGGACGGATTATAATCTTTTTAGAGTTGCATTAAACGTGTTTATTATACTTGAAATAGACATGAATCCGTTTACTTTTTGTGGCTCATTTTTTTTTCGTTCGTTAACGCGCAATGCTTATTATTATATGACCACTTGGTAGATATCAAAAAAAAAAAGTGTTACCAATATAGAATACTAATTACATTTAGGCACTGAATACTATATATATAAAAAGTCATTAATAGCTTGTCCTTAAAAGATATATTAAACATGCATGTTCTTATACAATACGTAATATTAGCACTAAAGAAATAAACTTTCTTTTATAACACATTAGGTCACACAACAAATCACTTTTTCTTTTTTACTCCGTACTATAAAGCATATAGGTTTTTTTTTTTTTGATGGAACGGGTACCTTCCCTGTCACATCAACTCTGTCTTCCTTCCTTGTTTTGGCATTCTTTCATAAAATATAGATTTATGTACTAGTAGTAAAAAGGTAAAGGATAAAACTAAAATATAATCATGCATATATTATAAGTACATGTGTATACCTATATGTTGTGTGATATTCATTATTAAACCATCAAAAGTCATTTTTAATAATCATCTTATAATGTATGACTGTTATTAATAACTGCTATATGAATATTTATGCTCTGTAAAAAAAAAAAAAAAAAAAAAAGACTGTTCCTTTTGATCTGGTTTACAAAAAGACCAAAAAATGTTTTCCATGAGTTTATCCACACACTCTTAAAAACTACTTGGAATTTTTACCATCTTATAAAAACTTACAAGTCTAAATTGTGTTACTACTGTACACGTGTAACATCATGGGAAGCACTAAGACATTCCTATTTCTCACTCTCTTTTCAATTCCTCTCTCTTGGTTTCATCATATTATTTATTATGTTGTCAAGAATTGATGATATTTTATAATAATAATAACATTAACTCACAAATTTTAAAAGAATATTTTACAAACAAACAAGCAAACCAAATAATTAGATTAAATAAAAAGTCAAAATTCAAATAGTAGGTTATACAGTATATTATTTTTTACAATAACAATCAATATTCTATTGTTTTTTTTTTTTATACCTTGATAACTATGTTTATATAGCAATAACGATAACCATATTACAAATCATTAAAATAAAACAGTAAAGATTTACCTTTCAGTAAATTATTTTCTTTATTTCTTCAAATATGGTAGTATATAAAAGAAAAACAAATCAATTTGAAAAATAACATATCCTCCTTTTTTTGGATCGTGTGAGAATGGAATGATCGATGCTTTTTTTTTTTTTTTTTTACATTGTAATACACACAAGACTCTTTGACTTTTTTAAAATACTAGGTTTCACAAAATGGTCATCTTTGGGGTTAGAGAAAAATAAATAGCCGAGATATCAATTTTTTTTCTTGGTAGATCTTTTTTGTGTAAAACTTCAAAACTATTTTCTTTTAAGGGATAAATACTGTATATCGAGTTACAAGTGAAACTACAATTTAATTTGAATCAATCTTCAATGCTATATTACTGTCAATTACATAGAGTATGGATTATAAAATATAATATGAGCTAATAATCAACAATAATAGAGCCGAAAATGAATGCATTTAATAAACAGTCAAAGAATTTAGCAAAAGTAGGGGATGATAAGATATGACGTTATTCCTTTTTATTATAAAGTTTTTGTTCCACTATAAATAGGGGTGACTTTTTTACTGGGGTTTTCAACACTAATAAAAAATAATAATTATAGATTGTTGCCAAGATCGATTCAATAGGAACAATACAATAGTCGAATCAATTTGCTAGTAATGGCGCATTGACTCATATGCACGTATTTTAGCGGAGCGGATTTTTCTAACTGTTCGGACAATAATGCAAGACTTTGGAAGGGCCATATTGATGACCTCATTATCATACGATCTGTAATCATATACACTTTTTTTTTCCACGCAGTAAAAAAAAAAAAAAAAATTACGATAAGAGCCCCAGAGTTATGGCAATTCTAATAAAGTATTATTATATTGACATACAAGTAAATGTATAAGGTGCTTTAATGCATGTGCGGAGTTTTATAATCTATATTCAAACACATTATTTTATTTTATTTTTCTTCCCATTGTGTTTTTTTTTTTTTTTTTACTATCGAAACCCAGCAATGATGTGTTTAACAAAAAGTAATAATATAAAGTAATATACTTGACAAGAAATCAAGCATATAACTTTCATTGGTTAGATTATAACCTTCTTTTTTTTTTTTTGGTGGGGGGAGAGGAAAAACAAGGGGGGGATGTAAATTAAAAAGCAACAAGGTTATAAATGGTATTACACAACACAAGAAAGTCAAATACCACAGAAACGTTACCAAATAAGAAAAACCACGAGCTGCGATCGAAAAAAGTATTGGTGTTATAGCTTTTTTTGTTCCCTTATAATGCTTGTCACCGAATTGTAATTACAGAGAAAAAGAGAAAGAATAGGATCTTTTACATATACAAAAAAAAGTTTGAACAACTAAACATATCTTTCAAAACTTTATTTTTCTCAGCCTTCTTTTTTTTTATTACGATTGTTCACTCTTTTTTTTTTGTATCTTTCTTTCTCTTCTTTTCTTTTCCTTTCTGTTTCTCTCTTTTTTTTTCTCTCTCTCTCTCTCTCTTTGCTTCATCCTTCATTGTTTTTTTTTTCAATCACTTACTCTTCCCCCCCCTGAATTTTCGTGACAATTGAAATATTTTGTTTTGTTTTCGGTGTAATCCACCAGACATTATAGAAGTTAATATGGGGATAAATCAAAGTAAGGAGAGTCACACTGAGACGAGAAGCAGTAGTAGTAGTAATAGTTCTGGAAACTATAAACTATTTAGCAGACGTTCAGGACGACCTCTTTTCAAAACAAACTCTACATTTTCTAAAGAAGATCAAGAGCACAAAGCCCGTCAAGCTGCTTTAAAATCTTTTAAAGATAAACAAGCATTAAAAAAACAACAGAAATTGGATAAGAAAAAAAGACAACAGCAACAACAGTTAGAACAACAATATAAACATTATCCATCTTCATCAACGACTACTAATAATTCGTATGGGTCACAACACTATGTTGCTGAGCAACAACAAACTAGACCACTTCCTACACCACCTTCTAGCCATCATCAGCATCGACCGACAAGAAGGTTAAGTTATTCAACAGATAGTATTAGTTCAGGCAAAAGTTCGCATAATACACATCAATCATCTGGAAGATCTGGTTCATCATTTCACGAAATGACTCTAGAAGAACGACTTAGTCTTCTTAATCTTACTGGAGTTCGTGGTTCACCTTCTGCTGAAAAAACCGCTTATAGTAGACTTAATTTTGTTGGTGATGAACAAGAAATTAATAGACAACTACGATATGTAAGAGATCCGTAATTTTTTTTTTTAAAAAAAAAATTGACCCCATCTTACGCTAATTATTTTTCTTTTTTCCCTTTTAAACTCTTTTTAGCACTATGTTTTGAAACAAGTAATGGGAGGTAATTTAAAGGTTGACTTTATTGAACCTCCAGAAATGATTCTTGATTCTGCTTGCGGTGCTGGTAAGTTTTTTCAATACATACTCTTTTAATCACTCTCCTTGCTTCCTAATAGAGAGAAAAATTTATTTGAAATTCACCTCCTTAAATTATTATTATTATTATTATTATTATTAGGTTTTTGGTCATTAGATATTGGTCAACAATTCCCAGATTGTCAAGTCGTTGCCATGGATATTGTATTACCAACAGATATTCATCTTCGTCAACACATTGATTATACCACTGTTAATCCAGATAATAATAAATTAATTGGTGGATTAGCAGCTGACGGTGTACCTAATGTTACTTACATTCACGGAGATGTTTTATCACTCCCTTTACAATTTGGTGATAATACCTTTGATCTCATATACCAACGTGAAGCAGGTTACATTTTTCCCAGTAGTCATTGGGGTCCCTTGATTCAAGATTTTTATAGATTGCTTAAACCAAATGGAATGGTTCAACTGGTTGAATATCGTAAGTCTTTTTCTTCTTCCATTCTTAAATATGTTGCTTATACTGACGGTACTGTATATATATATATATAGCATTGGAATTTCCTAAATGTGGTCCTCTATCTGATATCGTTAACAACTGGGTCCAATCTGAAGCTACAGCTAATGGTCTTAATACTCGTTTCATTGACACTTTTGAAAAGCATTTGAATGACGCTGGATTCAGTGAAATTAATACCCAGATATATGAGTTTCCCATTGGTGAATGGCCTACAGATGAAAGTATGTATAATATATATTTATATATAAGACCCATGAAATGATTACAAACCAACTAAACTATTCTATTTACTATTTATATAGAGAAAAGACATCAAGGTTTCTTACAAAAAGAATTATCACGATTACTTTTGAAACAATCCAAACCTCATTTCAGCAAAATTTTAGAAATGGAATCTGACGTTTATGATCAGTTTGTTGCAGCAGTAATGAATGAATTTGAAGAAAATCATGGAACTACTATTTGGAAAGTCGTTACGGCTAAAAAGAATGGATATAAATAAATTCTTGGCCTATTTTTTTTTTTTTTATGTTATGCCCTCTCTTTCTCTCTGTCATACACACACACACACACACACACACACACACATACACTTTTTATTAAGACTAAATAGTCCTATGTATTATATATATACTCACTAAACAAATTTACTCTCCACGTATATTTACTTACACACATACACATAATTTTTTATCAACCCTCTTCCAACTTTATATTTGTATTTATTGAATCATTTTTATGTTTTATTTGTTTATAGTTTGGAATTTCCTTATCTGCTTTTTTTTTTTATATATAATTTCCTTTCCTATAAGTTCTTTTTTTTTTTTTTAATCCTTTTGTTATACGTAATTCTTATACTATGAAAAAAAAATCAATTCTTTCGTTCCTTTCTTTTTTTTTTCCCAAGGCTGTCTAATATATGTTTTACGTACAACTTTACTTTTTTTTTTTATCTCTTTGTGTGCGTGGTGTAATGTGTTACTAAAAAAAAAAAAAAGTGTCATAAAGCAACCGATCATGTTTTTTGAAATCGTGTTACAAAAAAATATCAATGTATGACGAAAAAAGAAGTTTTGAGTCATTTATAAATAATAATAAAAACATTCACACACATATAAGCCTATAATATTTTTTATTTGAATTTTTTTATTATTAGTAAATAAGCTAAAAAGAATTAGATATAAAAGAATACATAATGTATATAGATGATCTTCAACTTCATTTGTTCATATTCTTAACATAGTAAATGGGTTAATCATAACGACTTATATGACGATCCTTTTTATTATCCTGAATCTTATTGAATAATGTATCAATATCAGCAAAAGAAGTAGGACCTAATAAATAATTTATTAATCGATATATTCAATATACTACTACAATTTTTATAACTTACTTTGTTTCTTTTCTGTTTTTGATGCTTTTATAGTCAAATAATCATCCCTATGATGTGGTCGCTTTCTTATGGGTGTTTGTATAATTGGTGATGATGATGATGCTCTTGATTCAGATAACATACGATTTTTATAAGATACAATATTTATGTTTTTAATTGGTCTTCTTTGCATTGGTGCTTCACTTTTACTTTTACCAATTCTTGCATTTACTTCAGCTTCTAATCTAGCTCGTGGTGACATGTTGTATGTAGGTGTAGATATGGATGGAGAAGAAGATGTCATTAAAGAGGATGTGATTGAGGAGGAAGAAGTTGGAATAGCTGATGATGAACGCGGTCTTTTCTCTTGTAAATAAGATTTTTTTTGTGATGGTAAATACTGTTCTTGTTGTCGATCCATCATTTTTTGATTTTGAGGTAATTGACGAATTTGTTGTTGTTGTTGTTGAGGTGGTTGATATCGTTGTTTTCCTTTTTCTTCTCTTGTCCGTGATACATGATGATTATCTGGCTGTTAAACAAACAATTAATTTTTTACTGTTAATTCATACATCTTTTACTCATTCTTTTGTTTTATTAGTTTACCTTTGGTTGTAATACAGAAACTGGTTGACTTGCTTTAGGTTGAGGTGGATAAAATAAATCATCTGTAAAATCATCATCATCATCATCATCATCGAGATAAATAACATCTTGTGATTCTATTGATGGAATCATCAATTTTTTCTCTTTTCCTTCATACATCCACTTTTTCCTATCTGGTCCAATATTTAACGTATCCCAGAATTGCTTGAGAAGCATCGGACATTCCAAATTTTCTTCCTGTTCCCAAGTGTTATCACTGTTGAACAGACACTATTTTAGTAATCTGGTCTAAATTCACATTTATATACTTTTTTTTTTTTTTCTCAATAAAAAAACAAAATTCAAAAGATTACTTGTAATGAACACTCTAAAAAATTATGAATTAAAACTTGTCAGTACATAAATGTTATATACATAAATATAATGGGAAGGAAGGAAAGTTTTAATTTTAAACATAATCTATTATAATACATACCACCTTGAATCGTAGTTTTTCCATTTAATTAGGAATTGAACTTTATGTTTTTCTTTATTATATCGAACACCAAGAATTTTTTCAACTTCATAAAGAATTTCGTCTTCTTCTTCTTCTTCTTCACTTTGATACATTTTAAATTTTTAAACTTTGTTTTTAAAAAAATAAATAAATTAAGTAAATACAGTTTAAATGAATCTAACCCGACATTTTTTAAAATTTATTTCAAAAAAAAAAAAAAAAAAGTCAACACCGCAGCAATTTTTTTTTTTAATATTATAAAAAAAAAAAAAGGCGGGTCTGAAGTGCCTGGGCCCAAAAATTAGCGAATCAATTTTCGAGATAGTCTCTGAAACAATGTGAGACAGCCTATCAAATTCCGAGATAGTCTCTTTTGTATTACGCGAAAAGCGCATGCTT